>CAUYPK010066202.1:0-27009 GCA_963574355.1 Loris lydekkerianus | reverse complement strand
TGAAAGCCATAAATTAGTTTCATAGTAGGGCTGAGTACATTGGATACTTTTTCTTCCATTCTTGAGATACTTTACTAAGAAGAATATGTTTCAGCTCCATCCATGTAAACATGAAAGAGGTAAAGTCTCCATCTTTCTTTAAGGCTGCAAATTATTCCATGGTGTACATAGACCACAGTTTATTAATCCATTCATGGATCGATGGGCACTTGGGCTTTTTCCATGACTTACACTAAGACTGTTATCTATCTTCAATTAAATATTGTGTGCAGTGACATATGGAACCTGTTTCAATCTTCTACATGTGACAATCCAATTTTACTAGCACAATTTACTGAACAGGGATTCTTCCCCTGTTTTATCTACAGACTCTTTATCTGCTCCATTGGTCTATGTCTCTATTATGTGTCTGTACCACATTGGTTTGGTTACAATGGTCTTGTAGTGTTGTTTAAAGTCTGGTAGCATGATGCCTCCATATTGTTTTCTTTTTGCTTATGATTGCTTTGTCCTGGTTGCAAATAAAGCAAAGAATTATTCTTTTTATATCCATGGAAAATGTCATTTGTATTTTAATGGGGACTTTATTGAACCTGTAAAATCTCTTAAAGTAGCATGGACATTTTAATAACGTTGATTCTGGCAAGCCATGTGCATGATAACACTTTTCCGTTTGTGTCATCTAAGATTTCTTTCCTCAGTAATTCATATTACTCTTGGTAGAGAACATTCACCTCCTTGGATAAATATATTCATAGGTATTTTATTTTCTTTGTAGCTAGTGTGAGAGGTATTGAGTCTTTGATTTGATTCTTAGCTTGGCTATTGGTGTATAGGAATGCTACTGACTTGTGTGCACCAATTTTTGTAGCCCAC
The DNA here is from genome assembly GCA_963574355.1 of Loris lydekkerianus. Classification (NCBI taxonomy): domain Eukaryota; kingdom Metazoa; phylum Chordata; class Mammalia; order Primates; family Lorisidae; genus Loris; species Loris lydekkerianus. The sequence goes on along the minus strand of CAUYPK010066202.1, from coordinate 26,133 downwards.
CGCTCTGCTGAATTCATTTACCTATTCCAGGAGTCTATTGACAGAGTATTTAGAGTTGTCTAGACATAAAATCATATCATCAGCAAAGAAAAATTGTTTGACTTCATCTTTAGCTATTTGGATGACTTTAATTTTCTTCTCTTGCACAATTACTCTGGCTAAAACTTCCAGCACTATGTTGAACAAAAGTTATGGCAATGGAAATCCTTGTTTTGTTACATTTCTGAGTGAGAATGGTCTCAAATTTCCCCATTCAGTATACTGTTGGCTGTTGGTTTGCTGACTATAGCTGTTATAATTTTGTGGCATATTCCATCTATGCCAATTTTGATAAAGAGTTTTTATTTTAAAATGATGCTGAATTTTGTCAAATGCTTTTTCTCCATCTATTGAGATGATCAAATAATCCTTGTTTTTGCCTCTGTTTATGTGGGGAATCACATATACTGGTTTACATATGTAGAACCATCCTTGCATCCCTGGAATAAAGCTCACTTGGTTGTTGTGAATTTTTTTCTTTTTTGATGTGCTTTTGAATTCAATTTGCTAGATAGATTTTTACTGAGAATTTTCACATTGTATATTAGTAATCTATATTGACCTATAGTTTTCTTTTGTTTTGTTCTTTCCTGGCCTTGTTATCAAAGTGATACTGACTTCACAGAATGAGCTGGGGAGGATTCCTGTAGTCTCAATGTTATGAAATACTATCTGCAGTATGGGTACCAATTCTTCTTTGTAACTCTGATAAAATTCAGCAGTGACTATTCATTCCAGGAGTGTTGTTGTTGTTGGAAAATCTGTTATCACTGTTTCAATTTTGTTGCTCATAGTGGCTCTTTTCAGAAATTTCATTTATTTCTGATTGACCCCAGGGAAGTTGTGTGAATCCAGGAACTTGCCCATTTCTTCAATCTTTTCATAGAGTTTTTTATAGTATTCATAAATGATATTTTGTTTTTCTGTGGTTTCAATTGTAATATCTGCTTTTTAATTTCTGCTTGAGCTTATTTGACTCCTTTCTTTCCTATTTCTCATCCATCTAGTGAGAGGTCTATCAATTAAATTATCTTTAAAAAACTCTTCAAAACAAACTTTCCCCCTTATGACTGCTTTTACTAAATCTCATAGATTATAATAATGTGTCCCTTTTGCCATTTAGCTTAAGGAATCTTTTGATTTTCACTTTAATTTCCTCCTTGAATCAACAAACATTCAGCGATAAGTTGTTAAATTTCCATGACTTTGTGTAAAATTGAGAATTTTTGTTGGGATTGATTTCTCGTTTTATTCTACTATGGTCTGAGAAGATACGTGATATAATTTTTGAGTTTTTGAATTTGTTGAGGCATATTTGGTGTCCTTAGATGTGATAAATCTTAGAGAATGTGTGCTGCTGAAAAAAAAATGTACATTCATAATTTGAGAGTAGAATGTTCTATAAATGTCTGTTAGGCCCATTTGCTCTAGGATCTCATTTAGGTACAATGTTTCTTTATTTTCTGCTAGGAGGATTTCTGTTCTGTCAGTGGTGTCTTCAAATTCCTGGAATTTATGACATTTTTGTTGAACACTTACTTTAGATCTAGGAAGGTTTGTTTTAGGAATCTGGGTGAACTTTTCTTAGGTGCATAAATAATTAGAATTGCTGTCTTCTTGTTGAATTGCTTCCCCTACCATTATATAATAACCATATTTATCTTTTGTTATTATTGATTTAAAGTCTATTTTATTGTATGAGAGTGGCTATACCTTCCTTTTTTTAAATTTCCTTTTGCATGGAGGTCTTTGAAGCCCCTTTCCTCCCCAATCCTGTGGTCTGCTTAGTAGTGTTAATTCTAGTGTTAGGCCCAGTTTAATCTGTGACACAGTCTGTGGTGCTTAGGCAAGGTTTCTCATTATTATTTAAATATTCAGAGTATTTTGTCTTCAAATATTGCTGTTTCTCTATTCTTTTTCAAGATCTCATGTTAAAGATGTAAAAATTATTTGAATCATAGCTCATATGGATTTTGTTATCATTCATTTTTTTCTGGTCCTCTTTTCGTATATATTTTTTGTTAGATAAAGTCTCATAATTGTGTAACTTATAAAGATATGAAATATTTTTAATACCTTATCATGCTTTCTCTCCTTGTTTCAATATTCAGGCCAATCTTAAAATACTAATTTCTCTTCAGTTATAACTAATCAATTTAATTTATCCAATAAATTATGTACTTCAGTTATGTTTTCCCACATAAAGATTTATAGTTTTACAATTCCCAGTCTTTTCTGATCTTTGCTTATCTATTTTTAATCACTTGAACATATATGAACATTGCAACTATAATAAAGTGTTGCTTAGTATCTGTATGATATGGATCATCATTATTGAGACAATTCTATTGTTATGTTTCTCTGGATTTTGTTTGCATCATGTTGACCATTTATTGCCTATAATTTTTATAGTATTGGGCATTGTATATGAAACATTTCAGCAACATTTTGAGACTTTGGCTGAATTTATCTTATTACACTAAGCATTTTAGTTTACTTATGCCAGATAGCTGTACTAGGCTCAGCAGGAATTCCAGATACTATTTAACAGAAATGTAATAAAGATAATTCTATTTTGAGTTTCTGTTACTCTGAGGGCTGGTCTATGCCCTGTTTACTTCAGTCCTAGTTTTCAACCTTTGTAGTTCTAAGCCAAGGTTTTTGTACCTTTTCTCTTAGCAGTCTCTCAATTCCAACTTTTCTGAGTTATTCAAAGCTCTTGTCAAATATTCTCACGTGTACTTACAAATCTGGAATTCTCCTATAAGGAAAATGAATACAAAACCAGGAAAATTCTAGCTCCACAATTTACTCTGCATTTCTAGCACATTGGACTCTTCAAGTAATATGCATTTAAGATATGTTATATAGTTTTGGTAACAAAATCAGATTCACTTAGTTTGTCATTGTAGAATCTGAAATTGTGTTTAATATTTATAACTTTAAAATTATTTAAATAATTAAATATCCAAATATTAAATTAAAGAGAAAGTAATACCACAAATTAAAAATACATTAAACCAAATGACATCACTTTTTATCAATTTGCAGACCTATCTTCAAAGAAAAAAATATAACATGTGACTATGCATACTTAGTGATTTTAAAGAATAATTTCTAAGAATTTATGACTCTGATACAGATCTACAGATTTTTTTTTTTTTTTGAAAATGATAGTAACTAATGACACAACTAGATTTTACAAGCAATTCAAAGGAGAAGACAAAGAAGCATTTAAACATTTTGCATTGGGCAATAATTACTTTCATTGTATTGGACACCAGTAATTTTAATTTACATGTATGATATTTATTTCCATTACTCTTAATTTCATGAAACAGCCTAGTCAACAAAATGCATATCACAGTAGAATCAGGTAATATCCAGAGGCTCTAGCATTTCTTGGAAAGAACAACCAGTTATTCCTTTTGCCAATTCCAAATTCTTAATTTCTCCCTAGAGTTGAATATAACAAAATACTTTTTTTAAAAAAAATACCTATTATTCAATAGTATTTTTCTCTTATATAATATTGGTAATGCTATTTAGAAAATATCAATAGTGTAGACTACAACAAATAGTAATTATAACCATGTCTTCATATCCTTTCAATATAATTTAAATAGATACAAGTAGAAAATCAATCAAGTTATATAACATCTCTGTAGTCTTACATTTGAATTAGTATTATTGGTGTGATATTATAATTTTTATTTTCATAAAAATATGTATTTTCTCTTTTTTGTCTACACATAAAAGTCCTGTCAACATTAACCCTCAAGCTATCATGAAATCCAACTATCTTGGAAAGTAGAACAAGAACTTAATAGATACATGGTTCATTTTAGTGGGACAAGAAATTAAAATAGATGCACACACACACATACAAACACACATGCACTCTTGTATGTAGCCATGCCTTTAGATATAATTTAGCTTCCAGTCAACAAAAGAAAAAGGAAAAATGTACTGAGAGAAGTTTGCTAATGGGTGTAAAAACAGAGTTAGACAGAGTATGTCCAAATGTTTGATAGATGGGTAAGGTGATTTTAGTTAATAACATTGCACTGTACATTCATAAACAGCTGGAAATGTTCTTAACATACAGAAATGTTGAATACTCAAGGTTATGGACATCCTAAATCCTGTCACTTGATCATTACACAGTTTATGCATGTAATAAAATATTATGTGTACTCCTTAAATTTGTTCAAATATTATGTATCAATAAAAGTAAAGATTAAAATACAATTAAAAGAAAAAGTAGAAGAAATATTCTAGATCAAGTACTACCTAAAATAGACACGATTTAAAAGACGTAATAATTTTAGACAAGTAAACCTTATATTTTCTGATTTGTTATCATCTTTTAAAAATGCATATATACAAATGTATGTATTAGCTATTCAGAGTATTTGCATATTGACTAAGTAATATAAGATATTATGTGATTATTTTAGTTTTCTTCAATGTAATGAAATGGTTTGGGGGGTGTATAATGTAATATTTATGGATGAAATCTTATAAGTTTGAATTGACTTTACAATATTTCAACAACAAAAAAGTGCTACCAGGGTAAATCAAGCTAGCATGGCAAAATGTTGACTGTTATTGGAGTTAAGTGGTATGTGAGTGTTCATTGTTCTTTGTTCTTTCTTGATAAAAGTTAAATGGAAATAGATACACATGTATGTATTAGTGAAAATGTTCTCAACAAAGAAATGAGAAACATGTTTTAAATATTTGTTTTCCTGGTGCATAGTTCTATGGTGGCAAATACAATTCATGCCTCAAACATTGAAAGAAAAAATAATATGCAATATTCAAAAAGAAAAAAAAAACATGGCACCTAGATGATTATTAAATAATGAGAATGAAAAATCAATGCAAAAAATTTAAAAAAAATTATTTTCTGCATATCTAAAAATAAAGAGATTTGTTATATTAAATATTTTAAAGAACATTCTTATAAAAGGAAGTTCCATACATTTCTTTTTCTGATTCTTATGTGTTGTAGCTTTTTTCAGGGAAAATTTAAGACTGATGAATGCTTTTATACTTTGCTATTGGTTTTGGTTATTTCAATGACCATTATGAGTATGATGGATAATGAATGCTATTTCCACTAAGCTATTTTCGGTCATGTAAATGACATAAGCAATCTTCTCTGTATCAGCACTCCAGGGGACAGAGACACATGGGTAATGGCAATAATGAACATTCCTTTACTGTTTTGGTCACATTTAAGTCTACTTGAAAAATTCAAGTAACTCTAAGACATGTTGATAAAATAAGCCAATAATGAAAATATTAAAATTATTACCCACAGAATACTATTTTAATTAATACTGCACATGCATATCCACAAATACAGAAAAAATGTAACTATCAGTTTTTTAACATTGTTTAAGAGAACCTCACTTAAAAGATAATTTTAAAAACCTCTTCTAAGCTGCATTTTAATCAAGAGTAGCAATTCAGTGATCAGCAATAAGAACTCAGTAAAGAAAGACTACATATTGAGAAAATTAAAATTCTCATCAGCAAGATCTTGCAATCCGATTCACTATTACATGTGATTCATTTAAGATATATGATTATGAATATTGCAGGCAAGAAGGGTCAAAGTTTGCTTCATGGAGATCAAAGTAGATGTATTTATCAAAAAAAAATCCATTCTTCTGCAATGCATTAGATAACAAGATTCTATTAAATCCCTTTACTTAAATAAAACTTTGGATTAAACTCCTACTCTGCCACATAAGATCGAAAGTAAATAAGTTTTCCTCTACATGCAAGGACTAAATATAGCTGTTTCAAGCTATATAGCAAATGATAAATTAATCATTAAGTTTAAATAGTCAGTGAATTTCCTACTGATAGAAAACCCTTCAACAGCATGCCCACATATCTGTCTCCTCTCATCTTCTTATACAAGCTCAAATCTCTTTTCATCTTCTTTTTCTGTACAAGAATCTAGTTTTCTATAATAGTATTTCAAGCTTGAACAACTTGGCTGTAGCAGTCTAATTAATCACATTATACCACCTTCCATGCAATTTAATTAGAAGGATCAGAGGAAAATTTATCAATTGCTTCTGCTTATCAGGTCACTCCATCTACACTCCCTACCCTTCCATTGTAGCTGCGTACTTTGAATTTCAGTCTTAATATATCGAATATATTATATTATATCTAATATAATTAGAATTTGACTCATTTGCTTTAGCGTACTTGCAGGTATTGTTGCAGATAGTAATGGATTTTATTCTCCCTATCCTTACTCTCTGCTTTTGATAATTACTATTGTCTATATGTAATTCCAGGCTCCTTGAAAACTGGGACGCTGTCTGTTCTACTTCATGCAGTACCATAAGCCAGTATACAAATATGCAAATTAAAAGACATTACTATATGCTGTAAGCACATAACATCTTTACTAAAACCTTAGAGTGACTTACATAATTTGATTTAACATAACATTTATATTATTTTTATGGGGGATCATTTCTATGGGATTTATTATAGATTTAAATATTGTTTACATATTTATTTTTCTGCAGAAAACAGAATTGTGTTCTGTGTTTTATTGATGTGAAAAATTCAAACCTGAAAAAAATTGTTCTCTTTGTATTTAATATAAATTTTTCTATGTTTCTCCTGTCATCTGAGTGAAAGAGTGTAAGCGAAGCATAGAAACTGTCAAGTGAGCTGAAAAGGAAACCCAAGAGGCACTAATACAGGAAAAGCATAATGTTCATAACGATGGATGCTTATCTTTAGGAAATCAAATACTTAGTCTATCAGAGAGATAAGGAGAGAAGCAAGAAGAAGAAGATAGTATATAAGATTTGGAAATATCTCCTAAGAAAAAACACCTTCATTTTTAGACAATACTTATTTTTTGTGATATCTTGAGGTACAGCTTGTATTCAGTATTCAGCTGCAAGATATAATTGTCATATAAAGCTCAATCCACTTGATAATCTCTTTCTTATTTAATATCCTGTGGTGTAATACTTGTGAAGACTATCTTGACAGAACTGTATGAATTTTAAGTTTCCAACACCAATTTTCCTTTCTTATCTGTCTTTGTAAATCCCAATGATTTTTTAATCACATTTAAATTGTACTCTGGACCAAGAAATGATCAACAGAACTGCATTGAGTGAAAAGATCAGGGGAAACCAAACTTGTCATTTTCTGGTAGAGGAGAGTGACTGCAAAGGAAATAAATTAAGATACAATATCTTCTGCTTCAAAGACATTTTTGTTTGAAGTAGAGCACTGAACTCAATGAACACACACAGCCAAAGAATCCCATTAAAGTCACCACTTAGTTCATACTTTATGTGAGGTTTAAGCCATTTATTTATGCTATTTTCACTCTCAACAAATCTATGACATTACAATTGTTTTCATTCCCATTTCGCAGATGAGAAAACTGAAGCACGGCAAACGTAAGTAACCTCGTCTAAGATCGTATAAATCATACATCAAAGATTCAAGCTCAAGGAGTCTTATTCCAATAGTGCATGTTCTTATCAGCTCCTATGTTGTCTTTCTGACACAAATGTTATGCCACATACTCTTTATAATGCCATTTCGTAACAACATTTTATGAAGCTTTAGGCTCAAAAATGTACGTTTTAAAATGAGTATAAATCCATTTATTTACTTGACTAATTTATTCATTAATCTGTCAAATACTTTTAGATACCTTATTTCATGATAGACATTGTGCTATAATCTATACTCTCAAATTACAAAGAAATTGCAAATAGAAACTTCGTGTTTTCTTTTCTGAGGTCTAGAGGAGTAGAAGAAATAGTATTCTCTATTGTTCATGATGAAAAATGGAAATAAGACATTATTTTAAAAATTATTTTCTTTAGAATTTTTTAAAGAGACTATATACATCTGCTTAGTTAAAATTGAGACTAATAACAGTGTCAGGGAAGCTGAAGCACAGTAATTGTTCTGAAAGAGGACTGTGTAACTGAGTAAAGTCTCTGGGATAAATCATAAATGTGAGTATTTTTTAATCCAACCCTCTGGACTATAACAGAGATTTTTTTTTTTTTTTCCTGAAGCCCTCTAAAGGCAATCTTCTTCAGCAATATGCGTTTGTTCTGAGCAGGGAACACCATACACAAATCCTGGGTTACTTTGACCTAGAAAAAGGCAGCCTCCATGGCATTTGAACAAACACAAAAATCCCATGATTGACCACCTTCAGCATCATTAGCTGCAAACATCAGAATGTCTATGTTTCCTCCACACAAACATCTCATCAATAGATGGCTACTTAGTGGCTTTGTTTCTTCAACTTTCTTATACTTAGTAAACTTATGCACGTATTATACTGATTATACTTTCCACCAAAATTATTGATGGAGCAAAAATGAAGATATATAAAGAATTATTTTTTCCCCATGGTCCTGTAAAATAATGAACTGAACCACAGCTGCAGATAGGAGAAGTGTAGGCATGTGAAATCATGTTAGTTTAGTTGTTTTAATGCTTAGTTATCTCAGTATTTTCTCCTAACATACTTTCAGCAACATTGGCTCTTAATTTTCTTAGGGTTATGACATCGATCATTATTTCTTTTTACTGGAAAGTATTGTTGTATATTTGTTTGAATCCTTCAGCCTGTCTAAGATCAGACTGAATAGCATCAGCAGCAAGCCTGAGACTCCTCAGAGCAGGGTGGAAGGTAACGTTCATCTCAATGGTTCCTCTTGCAGTCTGTACTCAGAATGGTAGAATGCTTAAGAACACAGACTAGACTATCAAACAGATCTAAGTTTAACTCCTGCTCTTACACTTACCATGTTTTGCAAATAACTTTTTTAACTAAATCTATTTATTTATCTAGGAAATGTTGATAATAAAAGTCCTCACTCAAGTAGTTGTGGAGGATTAAGATAACTAATGAAAGAATTTAGTGCTAAGTCAGGCATCCATTAACCATACAACTGTAAAAATGCATGTGAATATATTACATAAATAATAATACATTAGATCCCTAACTGGAAGAACATTGACGTGGGGCCTGGATCCTTGATATATAAATTTGCACATATTTAATGCAACATCTTGTAATTTCAGATCAATAGTTACTACATCATAATATATTGCAATAAAATAATATTCTCTCCCCTTCTTTTAGACACAGGGTCTCACTCTCACCCAAGCTGGAGTGCATAGGCACCAATCATAGCTCCCTGCAGCCTTGAACTTCTGGGTTCAAGCAATTCTCCTGCTTCACTCTTCTGAGTATTTGGGACTACAGGCATTAGCTGCCATTCATTACTATTTTTTTCTTTCTTTTCTTTCTTTCTTTTTTTTTTTTTTTTTCATTTATTTAAAGACAAGGTCTTTCTCTGTTGGGCAGGCTGGTCTTCAACTCCTTGCCCCAAGCAATCCTTTAGCCTCAGATTCTCTAGTCACTGAGATTACAGATATGAACTACCACTCCACCAAAAACCATTCATTGTTAGGGTACTGCAGTCCAGTCTTCAGTATACTAAACTAGTACTAAAATTTTCTGAGATATAAATTCAGAGATTTAATGAAATATAAAAAGAAATAAATAAGTTTTTAAAAAGTAGAAACTATAAATATTAGTTGTCTATTTTTTGAGACTTAAAAAAAATAAGACGTTAACTGATGACTCCATTCTGAACCTCAGAGTCAGAGCATCTATAACAGACATACTCTTATTTGACAATGTGAATGTTACTTTCTTTGCATTATTATTATTATTGCTTAATATTTTGATGTAGCAATTGTCTGGTTCCTTTTCTGAATGTATTTATGTTTGTTCATTCGTTACGAGGTTTTTGTTTCTAGTCCTTATTTTAAACATTATTATTGTTATTAAAATTTAAGCCTTTTAATTTTGTGAAGGCAAAAAAATGTAAACCTAATAAACACATGTATATGTAAAAAGTAAAAAAAATAGAAACTTTCCATTTTGTAGGGCATAGAGAATTACAAAAAATTGAATGTTGATAGGCTTTCAAAAGCTCAAAAAGTTGATTATTTCCATTGGAGGTAGGGAAAAAAATGGGATAAGAAAATGGAAAAAAAGATACCATGTTTATTAATTTATATTACAGAAAGAAATAATAATGAATAAAAAGTAATTATATATAGTATTTTTAAAACTTATAGCATGAATCATACAATGTAACTTGAGTTTTTTGATGAAACTATGATTATATGCTAGTATATGATTGGAGTGAGGCCTGACTCTTGAAATATGAAAGCCTAATAAAGAAAATTAACATACTTAGCAAGTTATAAGGAGAATTATATGTTAGAAGAAAAAGTATACTAGCATCTTAAAAATCAGTTGAAAATCACTTTATAAATTGTTTTATCTCATTTATAAATTATTTTTATCAATTAATTAAAATAGGATTTCAAAAATATAGAGAAAAATTAGATTGATCTTTGGCTAAATTACTGTTAAATTAAATATATTACACTTCTTTTTTCTATCATGAAATTATGTCATTATTTCATATTAATTTCTTTGTAAACCTAAATTTGATTTGTTCCATATTTTGATTTATGGGACACTTTGTGTACCCAGTTTATTAGCTATTTTTTTAAAAAACTAAAACTCTAAATTTCACAACCCTGTAACAAAATAAATTAACTGCAATGGGTTACCTTTTACATATGTTAATGAGGATGTAATTTTTTATACCAAAATCTATCAAATATTGCCAAAAATAGGGTATTCCTAAAATTCAAAATAATTAATTTATTTATCATCAGAAAATAGAATAATGATGCCATTCCTAATTAATAAAAATTTCAAGAATTAACATTTGGGCACCATTAAGATATTTTTTCTTCTGTTTTTAAGTGGGAACAGATTTCTAATGCATCATTTATGCAGCAGACTGTAACCTCTCCTTATGTCTTCTCTCAGTCTTTTTTTATCAATGCTCACAAAACTCATTTTTCAAAATACATATTATTTTCTCAATAAATCAAGCAAGCTCTATGGGAGCATATCTCATCCTTTCATACAGAAAAGGAACAAAGGAACAGAAAAACAATATCCAAAACTTACCAAGTGTAACTGATAACCTCTATTCACTGCTATAAATTTATAACAATCTAGTTATGTTGTTTTCTGAACCATATTTCCTCTTATCCAAACACCATGGATTATTTTTAATCACACTGTTCATCACTAGGTCTTTCAATAAAGATTTTTTTTTTCTGTGATATGAAAAGTGCATGTTAGCATGAGTAGGGAAAAAAGATTTAAAAAGTGATAAAGATTCTTTAGCTATAGCTGATGATGAGAATTTCATATAGAGAAATAATAGACATTTTATCTTGCAAGATATCCTAAGTTTTTCTTAAAGATTCAAAATCACTTTAACATAAATCTCTTGGTTGAATTCAGCTACAATAAGCCCCCTAGAGTTTGATGACTTCTTCTGTAATGACGGAACTCACCAATGGATACAAGCTTGGTTCTCTGTCTTTGTCATGATCTGTAATTGTCTCCATCATAGGGTAGTGATGGGCACCTTGCTCAATGATAGGCTTTGATTTTGTGATGGTTACTGAACAACTAAAAGTAAAGAGGATGTTGGTGATTGTTATTGTATCATAAAGAAAAGATTTGGAAGAAATTGATGTTAGGTGAAAACAGACACCTCATTAGAAATAAAATAATAGTTTTGGTTATCTAAGTTTTAATACTTACAATGACAATAACTAGGCATATTCTTAGGGAATATTTAATAAATAATGTTTAGCTTCGCCAGTGGAGTATGAACTATGAATAAAGCATTAGTGTATGAAAATGCAGCCTTTCTTTCCTTTCTTTCATAGTGGGAACTACACAGTGAGCACTAAGCTGCAGGACCCACAGCCATGTCAGTAAAACCTCCACTACATACATATATACATATATATATATATATATATATATATATATATATATATATATTTTTTTTTTTTTTTTTTTAATCAAGCAGCCTTTTTGGAAAAAAATATGGAGAATCCTCAAAAAATTAAAAGTTGACCTTCCATTTGATCCTGCAATTCCATTACTAGGTATCTAGTAATATGTAGATACCTAGTAGAAGAACAAATATCATTTTACCAGAAAGACATTTACACCAGACTGTTTATTGTAGCTTAATTCATAATTGCCAAGTCATGGAAGCAACCCAAATGACCATCAACCCATGAATGGGTCAACAAACTGGTATATGTATACCATGGAATACTATTAAGCCATTAAAAAAGATGGAGACTTTACATCTTTTACATTTACCTGGATGGAGTTGAAACATATTCTTTTTAGTAAAGTATTGCGAGAATGGAAAAATAAATATCCAATGTACTCCATACTAATATGAAACCAATATATGAACAATTACATGTTCATATGAACAATAAAACCCAAATATACTAGCAATTGCAATCAGTGTAACCTGGCTTATTGTACCCTCAATAAATCCCCAACAATTTAAAAAAATATATATATATAGTCTACTATAGGGACAGGGGGAGGAGGAATGGGACATGGGGAGGAAGGAGTAGGATTGGCAGAGGAGGAAGGACACGTTGTGAGGGTGTATAACACGCTCCCTGGTTGAGGGGCTCTTTTACAAGTGGAAGTGAGAACAGTGTAATCTAAAAATGGGTACCCTCATAATACTTAAAATAAAAAATAAGTTAATTAAACAAAAATATTTCTGATAAGGCCATTTTTTTCTATACTTATAAGTTTTATTTTGCCTCAAGAAAATGTTTGTTCAGAGAAACTCTTAGGTTTTCAAATGAAGACCATGCATATGGGGTGCCAGGAATTTGGCTCAGTTTCTTGATGAAATTGTTTAATTCTAAAGCACAGTCAAATTAAAATATCAGAGGCCTCAGTCATTCATTTATAGGAGGAGAGAAAAGATTTTTAAAGAAGTTTTAGATAAATTTCTTCTTCAGGCCCAAAGTTCTAAATTCTCTGTAGCATTTAAATAAATATTCACAAAATGTATGCAACTTTTTGTCAGTAGTCCAAATGTCTACTAGGTATTATCCCTGTTTAGACAGAGGTTTCCTTTCGGTTGTGCTTAAACAAAAATGTGGAGGACAAAGGAAAAGTAACATTTTGGACATGCAATACTGTTCAGCAAAGTTTGCCATTCCATCCCTAAACATCTTCTTTTATTTTATTTAGTTAGAATCTCAATGAACTTGTGAGTTCCAGTAAGATGTTAATCACTTCATCTTGACACCCTAGATGATTAAGTATTATACATGTTTATGAAGCAATACAAAGTGGCAGTGATGGAAATAGTGTCTGTGTATCTGAGGCATACTTCAGAGGAAAGTATAAGGGGAGAGAATCTGGAAAGGTAAAGCTTCATTACAGGATACCTATAATTGATGGTTTGGCAATTCTTAGATTAGGTGGGAAAATGTAGAGTGTAAGATCTAGCACTTATTGAGCAAAGTGAGAATATCTGTACTAGTTCTCTGAAGTTCATTGGTCTCGTAATACTTTTTCTAAGGAGTGGTATTGGACAACTGGTAGTAATAAAAGTAAACTAATGTCGTTAGTGAAGAGGAGAATATTGCAATACTTCACTTTATAAGAATTTTAAATTGTACAAATTGTTTCCCAGTTGAAATTTACTCATGTAAATAATTATGTACCACTTTTAATGCCACCTAAAAAATCTGAGTCAGAAGTAAAAGGCAGGTCACTGGATTCATTATCATTGTTCCTTTTCTCTGTTGATGATTTCACAATTCTTTAATTTTTAAAGTTTCAAAGAGTTACAAAAATGCAAGTGACTGCTATAATTAGAATTTTTTGTCCCCTCCCGAACTCATGTTGAAACTTAATCCCCAGTGCAACAGTATTGGAAGGTGTGGTCTTTGGGAATTGATTAACTCATAAGAGCTCTTCCCTTTAGAATGGAATTAGATGCCTTTAAAGGAGGGCTTTATAAAGAGAGTTTGTCTTTATTTCCCTTCCACATTCTGCCATTAGAAGACACAACATTTATCTCCTTTGGAGTATGCAGCATTCAAGACACTGTCTTAGAAGCAAAGATCAGACATTCATCAGACAACCAATGTGCCAGTGCCTTAATTTTGGACTTCTCAGCCTATAAAACTTGGATAAATAAAATTCTATTCTTTATAAAGTACCCAGGCTCAGGAATTCTTTTTCTAATAGAAACATAAAACAGACACAGAGAGTAACATAAGACTATGATTTCCTACCCAGTTATATTTTGTGTGATGATTCCTCTCAAGTGGACTGCTATCCTTTTTTTTTAGAAAAGTTATTTTTCTATTTTTTTATGATACTGTTCACTTAATGAATTAATAATAGGCATTATAAAGTAAGAGCTAAGATCACAAGTTCCAGAGCTGTACAACTTACATTCAAATTTCAATATGCTACATAAGTAGCTGTATGATTAACACAAAATAGTTAATCTATCTGTATTTTGGTTTTCTCATCTATAAATTATAAATATATGTGTTTTACAGATCTCGATATATGTATTCTATGTTAGCTATATTTTATAATGATCAAATAAACAAATAAAAGTCATCTGAGAGTATACAATGTAATACATTTATAAAATATAGGTTTTAACTTAAGAAAATAGGCATAAATGAGACATTTCTTAAAATGATAGAGGCCAACTACAACAAACTCACAGCCAGTACCATACTAAATGGGATAAAACTGGAAGCATTTCCACTTAGAACTGGAACCAGGCAAGAATGTCCTCTATTGTCATTAGTATTCAACATAGTGCTGGAAATTCTAGCCAATGCAATCAAGCAAGAAAGGATACCAAGGGTATTCAAACAGGGACAGAGGAGGTCACATTCTTGCTCTTTGCTGATGATTATGATCTCATACTTAGAAAACCCCAGGGACTCAATCTCAAGCCTCCTGTAAGTGATTCAAAGGATACAAAATCAATGTTCATAAATTAGTAGGCTTCATATACATCAATAACAGTCAAGTTGAGAATCAAATCAAAGACACAATACCCTTCACGGTAGCTTCAAAGAAAATGAAATATCTTGGAATAAACCCAACAAAAGATATGAATGATCTCTACAGAGAGAACTACAAAGTCCTGAGAAAAGAAACAGAAGACATTAACAAATGGAAGAACATAACAAGGTCATGGCTGGGAAGAATCAACAATGTTAAAATGTGCATACATGCCCAGAGCAATCTACAGATTTAATGCAATTCTCATGAAAGTACCAACATCATACTTTCGAGAAGTTGAAAAAATAGTACTTCATTTCATATGGAACCAGAAAAGACCCTAAATCGCCAATGCAATTCTAAGAAACAAAAATAAATCTGGCGACAACATGTTATCTGTCTTCAGATTATACTACAAGTCTACAGTGATCAAAAGAGCATGTTATTGGTAGAAAAATTGAGATATAGATCTATGGAATAGCATAGAGAACTAGAGATGAAACCAGCCACATAGTGTCATCTGATCTTTGATAAACTAAACAAAAGCATACACTGGGGAAAAGAATCCCTATTTAATGAATAGTATTGGGAGAACAATATGGTTAGCCACATCTAAAAATGGAAACTGGACCTGCACCTCTCACCACTGAGGAAAAGAATCCCTATTTAATGAATAGTATTGGGACAACAATACGGTTAGCCACATCTAGAAGATGAAAACTGGACCTGAACCTCTCACCACTTAACAAAAATTTACTCTCTGGATAAGAAATTTAAATTTAAGACAGAATGATGAAAATTCTAGAAGAAGGTGTGGGGAAAACTCTTCACAATATCGGTTTGGGCAAAGATCTTCTGAAGAAAATCCCCTTGGCAATTGCAAAAACACCTAAAATAAATAAATGGGATGTGATCAAGTTAAAAAAAACAAACAAACCTTTGCACTGTTAAGAGTACAACAGCTAAAGCAAACAGACAAATTTCAGAATGAGAGGATATTTGCATGCTATGAATCTGACAAAGGGGATGATAACAGGAATCTACAGAGAACTCAAATTAATCAATAAGAAAAGAGCAAATAATCCCATTTATGGCCAAAAGGTGTGAACTAAATCTTCTCTGAAGAAGACAAATGAATGGCCACAAACACATGAAAAAAATGCTCATTGTCCCTAATCATCAGAGAAATGCAAATCAAAACCACTCTGAGATATCACCTAACCCCAGAGAGAATAGCCCACATCACAAAGTCCCAAAGCTGCAGATGCTGGCATGGATGTGGAGAAAAGGGAACACTTTTACACTGCTTGTGAGATTGCAAATTAATAAAATCTCTATGGAAAGAAGTATGGAGAATCCTTATAGAGCTACAAGTAGATCTTCCATTGATCCTGCAATCCCATTACTAGTTATCTACCCAGAAGAAATGAAATAATTTTAGCATAAGGATATTTGCACTGGAATGCTCATCACTATTCAATTTTTAATCACCAAAACATGGAATCAACCCAAGTGCCTATCAACTCATGAATGAATTAATAAACTGTGGTATATGTTACCATGGAATACTATTCAGCCATATAAATATGGGGACTTTACATCTTTTGTATATTTTGAATATAGTTGAAAAAGATTCTTCTTAGTAAAGTATCACAAAAAAAGGAAAAGCAGGTATCCAATGTATGCAATATTAATATGAAACCAATAGATAAACAACTAATAGCACACAGGAGTGATGAACATAATTTCATGGGGGAGGACGGAGTAGGAGAAAAAGGGGAGGGAGTCAGATTGGTGAGCTCTCACCCGACAGGCACAACGTAAGGGTGTACAGCACATCTGCTGGGCGAAGAGCTCAACTACAACCTGACTTTACCTAACAAATACTAACAATGTAACCTAAACATTTGTACTTTCATATTAATCTGAAAAAAAATTAAAAAATAAAGTGTAGGTTTTAAATTATATACACACTTCTATGGTCTCACCTTTTTCATTTCTCTGTGTTTCAATAGGCAGTTTATTTAATAAAGAAAATATTATTTCAATTGGTTTAATATAAACATGGAATAATTATTCACTGTGAAAAGTAAATATGAAATATTAATAATTATATTCATATTTTACAGTCTCTGGAGGTGTTCCAAGATATTTGTATTGAATTTTAAAAACTTTAAATTATAAAAATATCAACTCTACCTATTGTTTTTCCTTCTTATTAGTAGGCAAGAAAAATTAATAATAAAAATATTGGAAGAATCAAAAACACTATGGGGCAAGAAAGAAATAAAAATGCTTGCAGTATCTAAGCTTTTTGAAGGACTATTTCCTATTAGTTAAATAAATATTGATAATAATTGTAAAGAATAGTTTTATAATTAAAAATAATTTCCCTTTAACATATTTTATGAGCTGGCATCTCAAATTGATTTAACTGATTGATTACTTGTAATAAAAAAAAAGTCAGCACATTTTTTGCTGTTTGCAGAGACGCTTAGATTCTCTGATGCTTGCAGCATCCTTCAGAGAAAGGTATGAACCAGTTATGATTCTTCCTGTCAGAAATTTTGAAATATCAAAAGTACTGCAATTATAACAAAATAATAATGATGCATATAGCAGATGAAACTTATTATTATGTCTTAATTTTTTTCTTGTTTAACAATATAAGAACAATTAAAAGGATGCATTTATTTGCTGATAAACGCACAGTATATAAGAAAGGTCAGGATATTTCTTTGCAATTTCAGCTGTTCAACTGTTCATTGATACTCTCTTACTACCCCAGAAAGAAAGTGTATACAATTCACAGAACAAAACTAACAATTCTATCAGAAGCTCATCAGATGGAGAGGAGTCATCATTAAACTTTTGAATCACTAATGGGCGGGGCAGACCAAGCTCAATCTCTTGCTTCAAGATTTACTTTAGGAAATTGGATTATTTTTTCAATAACTGATTCTCTGAATGCTTAGATGCTAAGTGTCAAAAAACTTGTAGTTTTCAAAAAACGTCATCTAAAAGATAAGGCAGAAATGAGATTATGGCTACATGTATAGGCACAAGTGACTTGAATGCTTTGACTCCATACTTGTCAAACTTTGGAAAGGTAAGAATCAAACTATTTTTTTCTTTCTTTTAACTATTTTCCTTGCATTGATGTTAATCTGGTTTCAGTTTGCTTTTTGTTTATAATGTTTGATTTGAAATCCCCAGGCTTCATGAGCTTTGTTGTCAAAGAAATTAAATTTTTATTAAATTATTACTTTAAAATAAAAGCATGTATTTTCTAACATAATTATATTATCCTTTACAGTAAAGTGAAGTCACATATTTATGCAATAACTAGTCAGCTATTACATGGCTGTGTGTGGGTAAACACATTCCTTGTGGTTCCCACTCCAAGTAGTTTTCATTTGGTGATTGAGAAAGAATAAAAGCATATAACAATAAATTTTTACAAATACATTTCAAATACTATACTTTCTTTTTAGATAATATAAATATTTCACTGATACAAATAAATTTCATACAAGCATTATGACATTAAAAAGGTCAGAATAAAGATTATTTGGGAGGATTGTCTAAGTTAGTTATAGTACTAGGCAGGACATCACTGAGAAACTGAGGAAAGAGAAAACTAAATAGTGAGAAAGCCTAGGCATACAAATAAGGGATATGCATAAACACTTTGTCTCTTGTATAGAACTGGGAGAAATTTGGGACACAGACTAAAAATATATGCTATTCATACTCAATGCTGACTCAGAAACATAACTGTGTTTAAGCCAATAATATTGAACTAATCTGCAAAATGTTTGACTAAATTATGGGTATTTGAATTCTTGAAACATTACATTTGGTTTCTATAATAATACTTGTACGTTGCATTAGAGTTGTTCAGAAAGATGAACCAATAGAATAGATATGTCTCCTTCTCCATCTCTATCATGTCTCTCTCTTTCTCTCTGATAGATACAGATACAGAGAGAGGAAATAAGGGAGGGAGCGACACAGGATAAGGGATAGGGGATTTGTTAGGGGAATTGGCTCATGTTAATATGCAGCTTTAGGAGTCCCAATGCAGGCCATTTGCAAGCAGGAGACCCTGGGATTCTGGTAGCATGACTCAGTCCAAGTTTACAGGCCTCAGAACAAGGGAAGATGATGAAGTAACTCCCAGTCCTAAGCAGAAGGCCTGAGAAACTGGGAGGCCACTAATGTAAGTTCTGGAGTTCAAAGGCCACAGAGTCTAGAGTTGATTCCTAAAAGTAAGAGAATACGTTCCAGCTCCAGAAAAGGGAGAGAGGAAATCACCTTTCCTTTGCTACTTCTTTTTGTGGTGGTTGTATTTAGGACACTAGCTGATTGGATAGTGCTCACCTATATTCAGGGCAGATCTTCCAAAACAGACCACCAACTTACATGCTAGTCTTCTCTGGAAACACTCTCCAGGGTACACACAAAGAAAATGCCTTACAAGTTTTCTAGGTATTTCTTAATCCAGTCAAACTGACATCCAAAATTAATGAGTGCAATAATTTAGAAAGTCTTACAACTTAAATATCTTTAATTTCTACAAATTTCAAGACTATTTTATTTATATAAGTACTTATTTAGCACTAAACAAATCACAATGGAGGGCCATAAAAAGATTTTATAATCTAATTTGGCAATACCAACTGGATGTTGGCAAATTTAATGTACACACATACATAATGACAAAGAGACAGACTTTGTTTCAACTGTAAAATTTCAGCCTAATGGTTTATCTGAAGAGTTATGCCTTGTTTTTTACCAACCTTTATATTTTTCCCTGGATTGTATTTCTGAAAAATAGGACAAGGTTTTACCTATTTAATAGCGTCTTCACCAGTATTTGTGGAAACTAAAAATTGTGTATGCCCTGATGGAAATCTCTTATGGAGGCTGCAGACTAGGGCTGTAGCAAGGGATATGGAGACCAAGTAGCCACCTGGGTGTCTCTCAAGCCCACTGGAGTAGAAATAGTATTCAATTGTATCCAAATCGCTTTTTCTGTCTCAGACAGTTGTTTTAGTGATCCTAGAGATACCCTTGAGAGCCCTTGATTAGAAAATAAGAGCCTGACGGTATTAACAACAGGAAAATTAGGGGCTAATGTGGGAGACAGAGTGATGGAAAAAATGGAGGTGGTAAAGAGGAATAGATCCAAGGACTCGAGAGGTTTTAGATCTTGAGAAGAGATTAAATGTGGATAAAAAGAAAGAAAGAAGACTGAGATTGCAGTTTTCGGAGTTCCTGAGCATCAAAATGTCCGTTGTAATTCAAACTGTCTTTGGTAAAACCTGGCCACTTTTGAAGACATTGAACTGAGTATGTGACACAATAGTGAAGCTTGTATTCACCCAGGGAAGACAAAAAGACATAGGAGCTGCACATCAGCTTAGCTAGTTAATTCAGAGATAAGACCTGAATGAAGGTAGAACAGAGCCCAATTCAATTAATTGCCCCACATAATCCACAGGTGGAGAAGGTTAGCAAATACCTCTCTCCAATCCCTGGGTGCAAGGAACCAATGTAATTCCTTCACATGACTCATGAATTGAAGGAGCTGAAGGAGAACTAAAAAGGTTTTGCAGAAGGTCCAAAGAAAAGTCTCTGCTTACAAGAAGCAGAATAACTCCTCACCTCGCTATAAGAGATAAATGTTCAGAGCACTAGGTTGTAAATTGTGACTCACCACCCTTGGCTCTGGTTTTTCTCAGCTAGGAAAAACACAAAAGCTCAAAGGAACTGGTGTTAATCCTTAGATGGAGACACCAGGGTCTGAGTTGACTTAGTTGGCATGCCATCTGAGTCACAGTACAGTACCAGAAACCTGCTAAGTAAAAACAAATCTGGACTTAATTAAAAAGAGATGTTATTTGAAAAAGGTTATTATAATACAGATAAAAGACTATTATAATAGAACTGAAGGGGATATTGAGAAAAAGAGAATATTTTGACTGTGTCTCAAAAGTCAGGCAGAAAGAGGTTTTTCTTTCGTAAGGAGAATAAACAGGCTAGAAAGAACAGATCACGGTGGAGTGGGTGGCACGGTCAGATGGTTGATTCAGTAATGTCTTTCTTTGTGTTCAGTTTATATTCAGGAGAAATTAAAGAGAAATTATTTGCAGATTCAAGCTAAAGTTGGGTCAAAACCAAGAACCTGAAGAAAGGAAAGAAGATTAAGTACAGTTTGTCAAATCAGGTATTTTATCTAATGTGGTAAATAGCTAAACACAGTTCAGTTTTTATTTATGTGAAAAAGATAAAGATTTAGAGAGTGTTAAGTAAACACAAAGGAAAAGTTATGCATATCCGAAGAGTGCTTCTTTGTAGTTTATAAGCCACACTCTGGAGTGAGAAATGAAGGGACTTTTGATTAACTGTTGCTAGCTATCAGGGTATAGGTAAAGTCTTGTCAAGTCCATTCCATGTGTCTCTCACTCTGCCTGGGCCAGGACATCAAACCAGCTGAGTCATCTCCTTCTCATGGCAGATACTCAAGAAATAACAGGCCAAACAGAAGCACGTCCTGTGTGCCCATTGACTCAGCTTTGTGCCTTGCCCTTTAGCCCAGGGCATCATGCCCACACAGAATCACATGAGGGACTCCCAATCCAAAGGGGTGGGGCTACACACTGCTCACAGAGTGAAACACCCAAACCATAGGGCAATTAAAGGGGAATGGAGAATGGGTAGCCATGACACAATTCATCATCATCATCATGGAATGTGGAATATCGAGATAAAGCATTCTAAATTGTGGTGTTAAGAAAAGTCTGCATGAAGAGAACAATGTAAGGACTTCCGCTACTGTCATAGGCTCATGCTAAAACTTCCCATGTTCAGTCAGTTTCATAGGTCCATCTTATGTTACCCCTTCTTAGTTTTGTAAGTTTTCTAAAAATTACCACTTATTCACCTCTTAGGCCAAATCACCCTATCTCCTACTTCATATTTTGTCTGTTCTATTATCTTCCTTATCCTACTATACCTTCATGTCTAGATCAGCAGGGAAAAATTAGGAGAATAGAAAGAGGCATAATATTTCTGTCCTGTACTTAACGTAAAGCAATCAGAATCTAGATTAACTGTGATTTCCTTCATCCTCTTTTTTAGTCAAATTTTGCCAGACCTAAATTTTCCTCTATGAAATGGTTGAACAACAAAATACTTCCTCTGCTATACAAATATGTCACTGGATAGTGATGTACAATTTATTTGCCCAGCCCATAGATACTAAATTTCCTTATTTCCTCTTTTATTCTACTAATCATCAATCACTGACATAAGCAATATCATTTTATTCATGGAATAATCTTATCTTACCACTATTTTATTTGTAACCATTTTAATGGGAAAAAATTCCAACAAAGTGATAGGCCTAAGGCCTGAAGATTGCTGTCAAACTTTAGATCACCATACCTATCAAAATTGTAGCTAGAAGATACTATACTAGAGTACTTTTCATATTATGCATAAATGAAGAGAGATTGTGTAAAAATTACACATCAGTAGAATTTTTCAATAGTTTGTCATAGGTCAGGATAGAATGAGAGTATTGTTCTAAATCTTCTGATGTGTCACTATTTGTTTCTTTAAAAATATTTCCTACTGGCAGCTGTTAAAAAAATACCAATGAACATTTATATGTACTCCCTAAGAAAGTAACTCCTCACTTTAGAAAAAGATACACTTTGGGCCTAGTCCAGGGACCAAGCTGACATGTCAATAAGGCTCCTAGGGGCACAAACAAGGCATTTTTCAGAGGAGGGTGATGTGAGGGATGCTCCAGCACACCGTTTAACAGAACCCTGCTGTGATGACTCAAGCTGGAGAAAGGGAGTAAAGCAAAAAGAAATTACAAATAACAATCCCAATACTTCTAATTATTCTTAACATAAAAAACAACCATGTCAGAAAACAGAATGTGAAAATTTGACAAATTGAGAATTTGTATTTGATCATTTATTACATTTTGAACAAATAGGTGCCAAAAATGTGCCTTTTCTAATGAAATAAACAGGTTTTAGGAAAACTATACATTCCTACAAATACTGGAAGTTCAATAGAACTTGTCTTAATAAAGGGAATGTTGATACATATTGTGAGTTGTCTAAAATGTGATTATGTGAGCAAGTTGGATACATTTTTTTTGTTGTTGTTGTTTATTTATTTATTTATTTATTTTGCAGTTTTTGGCTGGGGCCAGGTTTGAACCCACCACCTCCGGTATATGGGGTTAGTGCCCTACTCCTTTAAGCCACAGGTACCACGCCACATTTTTATTATTTGAGATATTGATATCTCAAAGGAATATAGATGCTTAATAAATTTTGAACTAAAATTAAAAATAAATTAATCCTATCTACAGCATTAGATAAAAATTACTAAAAAGCATGCAATCTCCTCCATAGATTCTGAAGTGAAAAAAGATTGTTTACTTAGATAACAGTCTATATTTTATGTAAGAGTTTTATGAACTCAATAATAAAACATTTCATTTCCCAAGCATATTTAATTTTTGGAAGAGTTAACACAATCATGGTTTTCTTATGGCAATATTCTCATCAATTAGTAAAATCTGATGTTGAAAAAATTTTGCCAATTATTTGAAGGTTATGAGATTTTACCATACTTGCAATCTGGCAACTTTGCTATAGTTAACAAGGATTCTGGAAGAAGGCATGAAATTTCTGGGTGAAAGACAGGACTGTATAACTAATGGCACAGCAAACAGTATGACTTTCATGATCCCCTTGGTTACTCTTGCAAAATCCTACAAACATAATAAAGTTGTATCATATCTGAGGAATCCCAAACATAGGAAACCCTGATTTTAAAACAGGGCAGCTACAAACCTGACATTCTTTGTCCAGTAGGAAGCTATTATCTTTACTATCCTGGATAGCCAACAAATCAACTCTCTGCCCTAGAGGGAGACACTGTGTACATATATAAGTGGAAGCTCTTTCATATGAATCAACTGTTAAGAACAAAAGCTGTCCACACCTCTGCTCAGAAGCAGTGCCCTAACACAAGCAACCCAAGGAGAACACTTTCACAAAACCCATGCTTAGTTTCTATACCACCTTGGCTTCTTGTAGTTTTTCCCATGAGTACACCAGTCCATCACTTACTTTGATGCACCTAATTGGTGTGCTGGGGCAGAAACCTCTCAATCTTTTTCATGCAGTATTTAATGACAGCTAACGTCAACAGGTCAACAGGACTCCAGGTAGTAGGATGAAACTAAACTGTAGTTCTGACCTTAGCTATGCCACAGTGTCCTAGCTAAGCCAATTCCCTAACCCATCATAAACTACCTTTGAAAGTGGGGCTTTCTCCATATGTTTTTGTACTGACCTTTACTTTTAGCCTGAGACATTACTCTAGAAATGGCAGCATGCATTAGCAAATGCAGAGTACATCTATCATCCGTACAAATTATGGCTAGTGAATAAAGGCTGACCTGAATGACTTCCAAGGTTGACATTGTATTTCTTTAACTTGACATTTTCTTATGACCCCTCTGTAAGTACAAGTCAGCATGCTTTTGAAATTGAGGCAAAAGAATGCTTGATAGTCACACAAGTATAAATCCAATGGCATAAAGACCTTGGAAATGAAATTTTGTTTACAATAATTAAAGCCTTCCAGGTGGAACATACATCATTCTAGTGATGTAGTTTGGTGATGCTTCTCATGCAGCCTGCTGCCTGGTTAGTAAGTAGGTATTAGAGGTTGTAGTTCTGTTTGAATGATTGAATACAGTTCTTTAGCAACTAACCTCAGAGTTCATTACATGTTGCTTGAAAGTCAAACTTGAGATAGGAGTTGGTGGAAGGAAATATAGGTGTATTCAATAGCGAGTAACTTGAGGAAATGAGTCAGGTCACAAAGACCAACTCAAATTCCTCATGCTGACTAAAGAATGTTAAAGGGCAAAAAATTTGGGGAAACTATATGCAGAAACTGGTTCCATGCTGGTCAGCTTATCTTGCTGCATCAGTTAATTTTAGTAGGTTATCTGGTGGTCTGGCTGATGTCAGGTAGATAGCAGTGGAACTGAAGATTATCTGTTCGGCATTTTCCTCCAGGGGAGAGTCCTAAAGTCTTGATTCTACAGTTAGTTGTTTAAAGACAGTTCCTGGAGTTCACAAGCAAACACACAATTAGGAATTGTAAGCAAGTGAGTTTTTAGTTAGCTTATAGAAGGAGTGACAGGAGTCTGGGCAGTTGTTCAATTACTGTTCTTCTTGTCTACATCCCAAGAAGAGCATTTTTTAATGTAAAAAAGAAATACGGGAATATTCCAGATATATTTAACATAGGAGGGGCAGAATTTAGGACTATCCAAATTCTTGGGAGAAAAAGATATTCTCTTCTTTCTCCTGTTCTCTGTGGTTTTCTTCTCTGTAAGTTTTCAAAAAGAAGTTTTGACTTTTTTTTTTTTTTCTTTCTACAGACAAAAGTCTCACTTTGTTGCCCTCAGTAGAGTGCGGTGGCATCACAGCTCACAACAACCTCCAGATCTTAGGCTTAGAGATTCTCTTGCCTCAGCCTCCCAATTAGCTGGGACTATAGTAGCCTGCCACAATGCATGGCTATTTTTTGTTGTTGTTGCAGTTTGGCCAGGGCTGAGTTCAAAACAGGCACCCTCAGTATATGGGGCCGGTCCCCTACTCACTGAACCACAGGTGCCACCCAGTTTTGACATTTTGTAATCTAGAGCACCTGTTCAAGCATGTTTGACTATAAAGATAAAGACCATGTCCAGCTCCAAAGAAGAAAGATCAGAGGACAAATTTGTTAGATAGGGGAGTGAAGGTAATGTTTCATTCTGGGGAAAACTTTGGGCAGGTTTGTTAAGATTCTCTTGTAACATTGGCAGTTCCCTAAACTCAAACTTTTTTTTTTTTAATTGTTAAATCATAGCTGTGTACATTAGTGCAATCAAGGGGTACAATGTGCTGGTTTCATATACAATCTGAAATATTCTCATCAAACTGTTCAACATAGCCTTCATGGCATTTTCTTAGTTATTGTAT
>CAUYPK010066200.1:0-14178 GCA_963574355.1 Loris lydekkerianus | reverse complement strand
CTCCCATATTGTCACCTCACTCTTGCAACAAGTCTTCCTTTAAATTGTTCTCATTCCTGTGCAAGAATGGAAGAAAAAGTATCCAATGTACTCACCCCTACTATGAGACTAATTTAGGGCTTTCACATGAATGCTGTAACCTATTTGCAACCTAGGAGTAGGGGGAAGGGGGAAAGGGAGGGGAGAGAGGGGGGAGGTAGGTGAAAGGAGGGGAATTGTTGAGAATACACTTGTGGTGCATCTTACAATGGTATATGTGAAACTTAGTAAATGTGGAATGTAAATGTCTTAACACAATAACTATAAAATTGCCAGGAAGGCTATGTTAACCAGTGTGATATAAACATGTCAACCGGTCTGTGAAACTAGTGTATGGGGCCCCATACACTAGTGTACTAGTGCCCCATGATCATATCAATGTACACAGCTATGACTTAATAAAAAAATAAATTGAAAAATAATAAATTGTTCTCATTGAAAAACCATAGAAAGTCCTCCTTTTTTCTTTGTTCTCTTCTAGCTGCTGTCTACTTGCCCATCTTCTCTACACACAAGTTCCTGAAAAGATAGTCTGTAAACTCAAAATCTTTATATACTCATTTGTCAGTTTCATCTGTCAGTTATCTCACATTCTGCCATCTGGCCCCCACTTTTATCAAAATTACTGGGAGCTTTTTACTCTTCATGTAGTATGGTATTTTGATATGTTTTTGACACTGTTGACTCTTTTGTTTTGACTTCTGGCATTTCACTCTTCCATCCCTCAGCTACTTTTTATATTTTTCCCTTGAGAGTCCCTTTTGTCCCCTAAACCTTAATGTTGACATCTCTTGAGTTTTATCTTCATCATTCTTCCTACACATCATCCACTTCTTGAATTATTTGATACCTACATGCTTGCTCTTCAGTTCAGATCACTTCTTATGCCCCAGATTTATATAACCAATCACTAATTGAAGATGTTAGCTTTAATGTCCCATAAATATTAGATTTTCAACATGAACCAAACTTGTTTCCACACAAGCCACCTCGTTCTCTACCTCCTATCTCTGTGTGTGAGTACCTTCCACTTCTTTTGCTAAGCTGTCAAAATCCAGGACCTATTTCCTTTATCCTCTACTTACTTAACTGATGCCGTTGGCTCCACCTGAAGTTTTGTCACCAATGCTTTATGTTAGCCCCAAAATTTCCAGTCTTGTTTTTAAATATCTGTTTTCACTGTCTCCAATTCACATTCTCTGCTTCTTTCCAGAAAGATATTTCTCAGGTAAATTATTTCATTCTTTTGCTAAA
Source organism: Loris lydekkerianus (assembly GCA_963574355.1). Taxonomy (NCBI): domain Eukaryota; kingdom Metazoa; phylum Chordata; class Mammalia; order Primates; family Lorisidae; genus Loris; species Loris lydekkerianus. Next base: position 12,885 of record CAUYPK010066200.1, on the reverse strand, counting down.
AATCCTTCAGTGGCTACTCATAAAGTTAAAACCCTTTGCAATATTCAAGACCTTTTATTCACTGTCCCCTGTCTCTTTGAAGAATCTCATCTCTGACAACTTTCCCACTTGCAGTCTATGTTTCATCTGTACCATCCTGTTCACAAATCCAGACTGTGCCATACTTGCTAATGGCTCCATGTCTTTGTTCTTTTTACCTTTGCCCAGATGCTTTTGCCACCCACCTACTCATCTCTATTCAGACTTTTACCTAAAGAATACCTGCATTTCTTTCAAGACCCAGGTCAGGTTATCATTTTCCCCAAGCTGATTTAATTTCATCCCTTTTATATAGTCATACCATTCAACCTATCATAGCATATATCACATTTTATTATACTATCACCTGACTTTTTTTCCCCTAAAATAAATTTTGAGTTATATAATAGTAGGGAACATGTCTTTTATCTTTGTAGTTCCAACACATAAGCACCAGTGCCTGGTACCAAGTAGGTGCTCAATATGTTAATAAATGGAAGACTACTAGTCTGTAATGATCCCCAGTAATAGTCAAAATATGTGTAAGAAATAATTGGAAGGGTTGCCAAAGGCTATTATTAACCACAACTATTCTGAGTGTAGCCCCTTATTCCTGTCCTAGAGCACAGATTTGAATAGAGGAGGGCCTGCCTAGGCAGAATACTTCTTATAGGCTGTTATAGCTGATAAGCATTTTGGAGAAATTACCACAACCACTGTGACTTGTGTTCATCAAGAAAAATTGATGAATAACTGAGTAAAAACCTTGGTTATGAATTAAAGTGGTTAAATGCACCATGAATCACAATTATTAAATCTAGTATTAAAGGATATATATGTCTGATATTGAATGTTCTGGCAGTGTAAAAATTTATGAAATTAATAACTTAACTTACAACTCATAAAAATATTCTAGTTCAACTTTTGATGAATTTATAAACTTAACAATAATGTTGCTATTAAGATTGTTTCAAAGGTTTTGTCCGTTTTAATGTCATGTGTTTTTGTAGCTCCATATCTCAATAAATATTATTCTACTGTGTTGTGGTATGTACTGATTGATGGAGAATTTTGTACTCTATACATTGATGCTGTTCATTTTTTTCTACTTTTAATTTTTTTTATTCTTTTCAGCCTATTACTATATGATACCATTAAGTGATTTTCAGCCAATTTTTCTCTATGAATTCAAATTGAACCAAAGCGCTGCCGAAACAGCCCGAAAAATTAACCAGGCATTTGGCAATGATAGTGTTAATAAACGCACTGTTCGACGTTGGTTTGCAAAACTTCATTCCAGAAATTTTAGCCTCGAAGATGAGCCCCGAAGTGGTCAATCTAGAGTAATCCAGGACGAGGATTTGAGGATCCTGGTGGAGACTGACCCATCACAAATGGTGCATGGGATGGTGGAAGAACTGGGTGTCATCTCCCATGTGGTTTTTGATGGTTTAAAATGTATTGGAAAGGTCAAAAAGCTTGAAAAGTGGGTGCCCCACGATTTAAATGATCAGCAGAAATTGTCATGTTTCGAGGTTTGTTCTTCATTGCTTTTGCTCAACCAAAATGATGCCTTTTTGGATCAGATCATCACGTGTGATGAAAAGTGGATTCTCTATGACAATAGGAAATGTTCAGGACAGTGGTTGTACACCAATGAGCCACCCAGGCACTTCCCAAAGACGAAACCCCACCAAAAAAAGATCATGGTTACTATATGGTGGTCAGCGGCTGATGTGATTCACTATAACTTTCTGCAACCAGGCCAAACCATCACAGCAGAGTCCTATTGTGAGGAAATCGATGAAATGTACCAAAAATTGCGTCAGCAGCAGCCAGCACTGGTCAACAGAAGAGGTCCGATCCTGCTCCACGACAATGCCCGGCTGCACGTCTCACAAATAACCTTCCGAAAATTAAAGAAATTGAGTGTCGAAGTTCTTCCCCACCCACCATACTCCCCAGACCTCTCACCAACCGACTACCATCTTTCCAAGCACTTCAATAACTTTCTCACCGGTAGAAACTTTGCCAATCAGGACCTAGCAAAAACGGCCTTCGTTGACTTCATCGAATCCCGAGCACCCAATTTTTATGCCGACGGAATTAATTGACTTGTGTTACGCTGGCAAAAGTGCACTGATTCAAATGGCGCTTATTTCAATTAAATTGAATAAATATTCACTGAAATATTACAGACTCATAAAAACGGACAAAACTTTTGAAAGTTTTGACAGTCTGACTGTCAAGGGTAATCTGCACGTACGTGCCGGCCAGGGCTCATCTTGGGGCAAGAATGACCGTGCCTGTAAACGGACTCACTGTGACCCCAGGTTCTTGGTCACTTGTGTTTATTTCTTTACCTCTTGGGATACTTGGAGATTTTACCTTTTTCTTTTCAGCGTGTCTTACAATGGGCTTACAAAACCCTTCTGAATTTACTCAATACCTATTCCTGAATTTACTCAATACCCATTAACAAGGCTTTGCTCCTATAACTGCACAACAATCATCTTGAGATGAGTCGGGACTTTGCTGGTTACACTCTCCATTCACTCTCCTGCCACCCGTCCTGTCCCATCTACCGCTGTCTGCCACCAGGGCAGGCACACTGTCTCAGATGTGCTACATGGGCCTGGATGACACCCACAGCGAGCCACAGACCACAAATAGAACCCACCAGTGCCCTCATGTCATGGAGAATAATTGTCATCAGCCACTAGGCACAGCCTGACATCTGCAGTCTTTCCTGCATCTGCACCAATGTTGTCCCCTTTTGGTGGCATCTGACGTAAAGAACAAAGAGAGGGAAGGCTGGCTTCTGCCATCCTGATCTCACACCTGTCTGGGCCTGCTTACCACAGTGTGCTGAGGGGTCTGTGTGAGGAGCTGTGTCAAGCACCGGTATTATCACAACTAGCCACAGTCTTCTTCAGGAAAGGCCTAAATTCTACAGCAGTGCCCATGAGGGTGCCTGAGGAGAGGGCAAAAGAAGCCGCCTGCTACACTCACGGAGCTGCCGCTCCTGGCATGGACACTGTGTCCAGTCATCCCCCCCAGCAAGGCACCAAGTGCCAACTCCCCGTCAGAGGGGGACACTGTCCCCGCCACACACAGAGCTCCATACACCTGTTCTGTTCTCTCTAATCCATGTGCTCCCTCCTGAGATACAAAAGAAAAGGCCCCCCTCCCACAAACCTGCCACTTCGTTCTACTGTCTCGGACTGAAAATGTGCAGCACTTTCAAACCGCGTCATGCCCGCTGACGGTGGCCCACTTTGCACCCGTACTCCGTCTCTCTTTGTGGTTTTGTTCATACACCTTTCCTTAGTTCAGAAAAGAATTAGGTGAAGTGTATAAACCGACTTTACACAAGTTACTTGGCATAGTTTGCAATGATTTATTTAACAAGCAAGACAAAATATTTTAATATTAGGTGTGAGAGATTGAAGGAAATCAGGTAAGACAATAGAATTTAATCTTTTAACTGCTACCATTCCTGTGAGTGGACCACAAATACTTGGTTCTCATCGTCCAGCAGATACCTGGTGGTTTTCCTTTGATGAGGAGAGGGACACAGTCATAGGATTCCAGTGTCTCCAGAATGAAAAGCAGGCCTGTCGGTAACACACACGCCTGGGAGGGTTTCTTCTTTGGGCCCTCCTGCGAGAACAGGACGCTGTGCACACAGTGCATGATTCCCGCCTGCCTTCACACATTCTTTACACACTGGTTGATTCACAGCCTTTCCTTTTCTTATCTGAAAGTAATAAAATGGGAATCATGAAGCAAGGGTCTCTGTAAGACCCTCTCCTGGTGGGGCAAATGGGTCCCTCTAGGCGAAAAGCTGCTCTGGCCTCTGCAAGACCCTCTACTTCTTTTAAAGGTTTTAACCCAAAAGTATATTTTTGACATATACCTCTGGGCCGTGGGTTTTCATCTTTACAGGTTGAGACTTTGCACTTTTGCTAAGACTGTCCACATTCAAATCTAGAGAGCCAGTGTAGGGGGCTTTTGATTAGAAGGCTTCCAGGATTTATTCTGTATAAAGCAAGATAATCTTTTATTTTTAATGCATGCATTTTTTCCTCACATATTATTTCAGTAAAATACACTAGAAAAAGAAAATAATGGAACCAAGAAATAAAATATGCATCTAAGAATCTGAATATTCAATTTGAATCTGTACACATTTGGGTCTTTTTTTAAGTGAGTTCTTTCAGAACAATGCCGTTGCTAAAACATGAGTATCACTGTCTTTTCCAAACCCACTCAGTCATTTCCTCTGGTGAACTCACTCCAAGTGCCATAAAAGATATCCACAAAGTGGATATCTTTGATGGGAGTGGGGTGCTGTGGCTCACTGCAGGTTCCAACAAACAGGAAATAAATAATTCAAATAATTCATTATTTAGGATTATTAGTATATATCATTCAGAATCATTTTCTTTTATTATTCACTGCTTAAATTCATTAATTTTTTGGCCTTCAGCATTAAGGAGGCCCAGCATGATGGTTACTAAGGTTGAAAAATCACTATAATTCTCAATGTGTTTACCCTGACACACACTAAAATGCCCATACTAATCTTTTATAGAGTTATGTCAGACTAATGGACTCCTTGTGAAGATCTACAGCCCAGGAGAGCTGTCAGCCATGGCCACACACGAGTTTCTGCCACAGCTTATTCATACAATCAGATTGCTTTAGGGAAAGTTTTGCTTTTTGTTTTTGGGGTTTTTTTCCCTAAGGGATTAAGTATTTCCAAGCAAAACACTTTGAAAACAGCCATGATGTGTTCTGCTTTGGGGGCACTTTCCTAGGACTTCTGTGGTCCAGCAGTGACACCCAGTGGCTGGAGCCACCTCCAGGTACAGAAATCTCTCCACTGCCCCATGTCAGTGACAGAAAATTGTAGGAAAAGAGTCTTTGGAGCCTACGTGTTGGGACAGAGCCCATAGAATGCAAGGTTCTGGTGCAGGGTGGGTAGAAACGTGTGGAGGTGGGACAGGGACATCTGACCCGATGACAGCACTTTGTTGGCCTGTACCAAGGTGATCAGAGAAGCAACAGGTCTTTCTGATACACAGGATAGGTTAACAGGTATCAGCACTGTTCCAAGGCCTACCCCAGTGACAACTACCCAACTAGATCCAGACAGCATGGGCCCTGCAGAAGCACGCAGTGAACTGGAGGCAACTCAGGTGACAGGTCACGCACACTGACCAAGACCCTTTCCACGGTGCAGATACAGCCATGACAGATGCACAGAGCACATGCCTCTCCCACCAGTGACGCTGTGGCTTGGAAAGAAAGTGGGCGGTTACTGACCACCTGGGACATCAAAGCCCCTGTCTATACATTTGGAGGGACGATAGAGATGTGTGTGGGAAGAAGAATGTGCTTCTAACCTCTGTAGGATTTTAAACTAATACTAAATTCTTAACTTTGTGAATTAGTGTAGTTCCATATGTATCTCAAAGCAGAAGTGAGATAAAATCAAGTGCTAGGCATGGCTTGTTTCCAGGCTAAATAAAAGGTACAGAGGCTACGGATACACGGCAAAACTAGACATGCTTTAGAAATTCCCAAATGCTGGTGCCACGTTTGATGATAAACTATTTTTTCTAAAGGCAGATCTACTCCTCACTCAGATCAGGAGCTCAGAGCACCTTTTCACCTAGAAGGACCCATTTGCCCCAACACACTGCTCCTTAACTCTCAAAAGATGCTTTGTTTCTTAATTGGTGAAAAGCAAGGTGCTGCAATGGAAAGACCAGTAAACTTAGACCTAATAACATGGTTGTGTTAGTTCCATTGCCTGTTAACTGTTCATGTTTACTCAACTTCCTTAAACATTCTGAAACCCAGTTTTCTAATATATTTTAAAACAATACTAACTACTTAACTGAGAAAGTGATAACTAAAAACTAATGATATTAGCAACTTCAAAGTGCCCAGGGTTTAATATGAAATTATTTGTTTTCTGACACTTTATTCTGAAACTTTTCAAACATGTGGGAGAGTTGAGAGCACCGTCCAGCACACGGGCACATGGCAGCGTCTCAGCCCCACAGTTCACAGTCTCTGCGCTGCCTTCCTGTCAATCCTCTACCCACTCATCAGCCGTTGTGTTGTTTTTGATGCATTTCAAAGATGCAGATATCAGTTAATTTTGACATGTGATTACCTGTGGTTCAGTAGTTATTTATGATTCTTTTCTTATTTTTGAGGTTCATATACAAAGAAACACACCTTAAGAAACACTTAAGTTCGCCATTAGATGGGTTGAGTAAGTGTGGCCCTCGAGCCCTGTCATGATACAGACATTACCATCAGCCCCCAAAAGGTCTCTCATGGTCCCTTCTAGTAAACTCCTGACTGGCATTTCAGATCCAACCTCATCTGATTCCTTTTGTCATACATTAGTTTTTCTCACATCGAAGCTGACCCAGAGAGACTCAGAAACTACACCTCATGTTAGGAGATTCTCAAACATTAACCAACAAGTTGATCTCCTAATAGGTCCACACTTCATCATAGGTCACATCTTGGCTTCTAAGAAGTGTGGCATCTATAAGATGACAAATGCATTCTCATGTACAATCCATTCCTCCTTGAGATTCACAATGTCACTATCAAGCCAAAGTTATCATTTATGCATCAACATTGAAAAATTCTACCAGCAGGTGGCAGTAATAGACCATTGTGTCCACTGGGATCGATCAGTGCATCATTACAGACCATTCCCAACTTACATTGTCCAACTTAAAAATTTCCGGCACCATTATAGATTTGTTTCCGTGATTTTGTGTGAGTATGCAGATTCCTATTGTTACTGAGTTCAACTTTTATTCCATGATGGTCCGAGAAAATACAAGGAATCATTTCTATTCTTTTAAATTTGCTGAGGTTAGACTTGTGACCTAAGATGTGATCAATTTTGAAGGATGTTCCATGGGCTGATGCGAAGAATGTGTATTCAGTTTTGTTAGGATGAAATGTTCTGTAGATGTCTGTTAAATCCAATTGTTGAATGGTTAAGTTTAAGTCTATACTTCCTTTGTTTAGTTTCTTTTTTTTTTTTTTTTTTTTTTTGTAGAGACAGAGTCTCACTGTACTGCCCTTGGGTAGAGTGCCATGACATCACACAGCTCACAGCAACCTCTAACTCTTGGGCTTACGCGATTCTCTTGCCTCAGCCTCCTGAGCAGCTGGGACTACAGGCTCCTGCCACAATGCCCAGCTATTTTTTTGTTGTTGTTGTTGCAGTTTGGCTGGTGCCAGGCTCGAAATAGGAGAATCTATCCAACACTGCCAAAGGGGTGTTAAAATCTCTGACTATTATTGTGCTGGAGGAAATCAAGTTGCTCATGTCTGTTAGCATAGCACCAGCACAAAAACAGAGAGGTAGATGTATGGGACAGAATTAAAAACCAAGAGATGAATCCAGACACTTATCATCATTTGATCTTTGATAAGCCTATCAAAAATATAAATTGGAGGAAAGATTCCCTATTTAACAAATGGTGCTGGGTGAATTGGCTGGAAATTTGTAGAAGACTGAAACTGGACCCACAACTCTCTCCTCTAACAACAATTGACTCTCACTGGTTAAAGGACATAAACTTAAGACATGAAACTATAAAAATTCTTGGAGAGAATGCAGGGGAAACACTTGAAAAAATTGACCCAGGAGAATACTTTATGAGGAGGACCCCTCAGGCAATTGAAGCAACATCAAAAATACATTACTGAGATCTGATCAAACTAAAAAGCTTCTGCACTGCCAAGAACACAGTAAGTAAACTAAGTAGACAGCCCTCAGAATGGGAGAGGATTTTTGCAGGTTATGTTTCTGACAGAGTTCTGATAACCAGAATCCCCAGAGAACTCAAACTTATTAATAAGAAAATAACAAGTGATCCTATTTCATTGTGGGCAAGAAACATGAACAGAAGCTTCTATGAAAAAGACAGGCACATGGTCTACAGACACATGAAAAAATGCTCATCATCTTTAATCATCAGAGAAATGCAAATCAAAACCACTTTGAGATATCATCTAACTCCAGTAAGAGTAGCCCACATCACAAAATCCCAAAACTACAGATGTTGGCATGGATGTGAAGAAAAGGGAACACTTCTCCACTGCTGGTGGGAATGCAAGCTAGTACATTGCTTTCAGAAAGAAGTTTGGAGAACACTCAGGGATCTAAATGTAGACCTGCCATTTGATCCTGCAATTCCTCTACAAGGAGTATATCCAAAAGACGAAAAATCACTTTGCAACAAAGATATTTGCACCAGATTGTTCATTGCAGCTCAATTCATAATTGCCAAGTCATGGAAGAAGCCCAAGTGCCCACTGACCCATGAATGGATTAATAAATTGTGGTATATGTATAATATGGAATACTATACTGTCTTTTAAAAAATGGAGACTTTACCTCTTTTATGTTTACATGGATGGAGGTAGAACATATTCTTCTTAGTAAGGTATCTCAAAAATGGAAGAAAAAGTATCCACTGTACTCGGTAGTTTTATGAAACCAATTTATAATTACTCACACTTTCTTTTTTTTTTTTTTTTTCCCAGTTTCTGGCTGGGGCTGGGTTTGAACCTGCCACCTCCTCACTCCTTTGAGCCACAGGTGCCACCCTACTCACACTTTCTTATGAAAGAGAGATCACAACTATAGCTCAGGATGAAGGAGAAAAGTGGAAGGGGGTGGGGGCAGGGGGGAGTTTGATAGAGCAAGGGTTAATGGTGGGACCACATCTATGGAGCATATTGCAAGGGTACAAGTCAAATCTACCAAGAATAGAACATAAATGTCTTAACACAATAATTAAGTAAATGAGGTGAAAGCTATGTTGATTAGTTTGATATAAGCACTCCAAATTGTATTAAAAAATCAACACATTGTACCCAACAAATGTATAAATGTATTCATGATCTATGTGTATATGACTTAATAAAAGGGAAAAAATTGAAATATCAAAAATAAGAAAAATAAAAAAAAAATTTTAAAGGAGTTTGCTTTTGTCCTGCTTGCAAAAAAAAAGATATGTTTTTAATAAACATTATATTCCCCTATAAAGGGCCTAAAGTTAATAATATTATCATCTTCAATTCAGGATTTCTAAGTTGTGTTCCTCCAACACAGTTACACCCTGTATTTAAACTGCGGAATGAATGGCCTTGACATCTTGTTCTACCTCACAGTACATTCTTGGCACTAAGACAACATCATGAATTTTTAGAAATCAGAACTACAAAACTGTTTCTAAGAGGTAATTCAGAGGAGAAATAACTTGCTCCAAATTTCATATTTATTAAACACAAAACTTGACATTTAGGAGTATTTTAATACAAAGGAAGGTGTGTACATTTTCTGTAAATGTCAATACTTGTTACTGAAGGAGAACTTGACAATCTTAAAAAGCCTTTCAGCTGTTTTCAGGAAGCTCCACATTGTCACCCATAATGGCTGTACTAATCTATGTTCAGCACGGATCTTCCTCCTTTTGGATAATAACCATTCTAACAGGTATGAAATGATATTTCATTGTGGTTTTAATCTGCAACTACCTAACGATTTGTGATGTTGAGCATTTTGTCATATACCTATTAGCCATCTGTATGTCTTCTTTTGACAAATGTCAGTTGCCCATTTTTTTAATGGGTTATTTTGTTTTCTTGCTATTGTGTTGAATTTCTTTATATATTTGGGCATGATTTTCAAATATTTCACACACTTATCAGTTGTATGATTTGCAAATATTTTCTCCCATTCCACATGGTTTTTTTTTTTCCACATGTTATCTCTTCATTCCACAAGTTATCTCTTAAATCTGTTGACTATTTTCTTCATTTTACAGAAACATTTTTAGTTTGATGTAATTCACTTGTCTATTTTTGCTTTTGTTGTTCACATTTTGGGGGTCACATCCAAAAACTTATTGCCCAGATCAATGTCATGGAGATTTTTCCTTTTATTTTCTTCTAGTAGTTGTATAGCTTCAAGTGTTAGGTTTAATTAAGCCTTTAATCCATTCTGAGTTGATTTTTATAGGTAGTAAGAGAAAGAGTGCAATTCCATTCTTCTGGTTGTGGATATCCAGTTTTCTCAACACCATTTATTGAAGAGATTGTCCTTTTCCATTGTACTTTCTTGGTATTTTTTGTGAACTCAACCCAAGTGTCCATCAAAATAAAAGTGGATTAATAAGATGTGATATATGTACACCATGGAGCACTACTCAGCTATAAAAACAATGGTGAACTAAACTTTTGCAATAGCCTGGATGAAATTGGAAACCATTCTTCCAAGTGAAGTATAGCAGGAATGGAAAAACAGACACCACATGTACCCACCATTAAACTGGAACTAATTGTTCAACATTCATGGGCACATGTGGAAGTAAAGCTCAACAGAAACCAAGTAGGTAGGAAGGAGAAGGAGGAGATAGGTAAATTCACACCTAACAGGTACACTGTATGATATCTGGGTGATGGACACACTTATAACTTTGATTTAAAGAAAAAACAATTTCTGTGATCAAAACTTTTGTACTCCCATAGTATTCTGAAATAAATCGATTGACCATAATGTATGTATTTATTTCTATGATCTCTAATCTATTTCATTGGACAATGGGTCTGTTTTCACGTCAGTGTCATACTGTTTTTATTATTATGGCTTTGTAGTATATTTTGAGGTCAGTAAGTTAGATGCTTCCAGCTTTGTTCTTATTCAACATTGCTTTGGTTGTACAAGGTCTTTTGTGATTCCACACAGGTTTTAGGATTGTTTTTCTATATCTATGAAAAATGTCATTGGGATTTTGGTAGGGATTGCATCGAAACTGTTGATTTTTTGTTTGTTTGTTTGCTTGCTTGTTTGTTTTTGAGTCAGAGTCTCACTATGTCACCCTTGGTAGAGTGCTATGGCATTACAGCTCACAGCAACCTCAAACTCTTGGGTTTAAGCAATTCTCTTGCCCCAACCTCCAAACTAACTGGGATTACAAGCACCTGCCACAACACCCAGCTATTTTTTTGTTGCAGTAGTCATTGTTCTTTAGCAGGCCCAGGCCAAGTTCAACACAGCAGCCTTAGTGGTGTATGTGGCCAGTGCCCTATCCACTGAGCTACAGATGCCAAACCTGTTGATTCTTTCAATTCATGAACACAGGGGATCTTTCTACTTATTTGTATTCTCTTTAATTTCTTTCCTCCGTGTTTTACAGAAATCATTAGTGTACAAGTCTATTACGTCCTTGGTTAAATTTATTCCTACATATCTAGATATCATAAATGGAATTTCCCTGATTTCTTTACTGCATAGTTATTAGTATAAAGAAACACTAGTAATTTTCTTTTAACTGTGCATCTCAAAGTAAACTATTTTTGTATGTGGGTGTGTGTGTTGTTTTTTTTTTATTGTTAAATCATAGCTGTGTACATTTGTGCAATCAAGTGGTACAATGTACTGGTTTCGAATATAATCTAAAATATTCTCATCAAACTGTTCAACGTAGCCTTCATGGCATTTTCTTAGTTTTTGTATGTAGACGTTTGTATTCTGCATTTAGTAAGTTTTGCCTGTACCCATTCTAAGATGCACCGTATGTGTGGTCCCACACATTACCCTCTCTCCACCCTAACCTCCCCCCTCCCTTCCCCTTCCTTGGCCCTTTCCTCATAGTCTTGTGCTATTGTTGGGTTATAGCCTTCATGAGAAGGCTATAATTTAGCTTCGTAGTAGGGCTGAGTACATTGGATACTTTTTCTTCCATTCCTGAGATACTTTGCTAAGAAGAATATGTTCCAGCTCCATCCATGTAAACATGAAAGAGGTAAAGTCTCCATCTTTCTTAATGGCTGAATAATATTCCATGGTATACATGTACCACAATTTGCTAGTCCATTTGTGGGTCGATGGGCACTTGGGCTTCTTCCATGACTTAGCAATTATAAATTGGGCTGCAACAAACATTCTGGTACAGATGTCTTTGTTATACTGTGATTTTTTAGTCTTCTAGGTATAAACCTAGTAAAGGAATTACTGGATCAAATGGCAGGTCTATTTTTAGATCTCTAAGTATTCTCCAAACATCCTTCCAGAAGGAACGTATTAGTGTGCATTTCCACCAGCAGTGTAGAAGTGTGCTCTTTTCTCCACATCCACACCAACATCTCTGGTTTTGGGATTTTGTTATGTGGGCTACTCTTACTGGGGTTAAGTGATATCTCAAAGTAGTTTTGATTTGCATTTCTCTGATGATTAAGGATGATGAGCTTTTTCCATGTGTTTGTAGATCATGCACCTGTCTTCTTTAGAGAACGTTCTTTTCAAGTCCCTTGCCCACCCTGAGATGGGATCACGTGTTCTTTTCTTGCTAATACATTTGAGTTCTCTGTGGATTCTGGTTATTAGACCTTTATCGGAGGTATAAACTGCAAATATTTTCTCCCATTCTGAGGGCTGTCTGCTTGCTTTACTCACTATGTTCTTGGCTGTACAGAAGCTTTTTAGTTTGATCAGGTCCCAGTAGTGTATTTTTGATACTGCTTCAATTGCCTGGGGAGTCCTCCTCATAAAATATTCACCCAGGCAGATTCCTTAAAGAGTTTTCCCTGCACTTTCTTCAAGTATTTTTATAGTTTCATGTCTGAAGTTTAAATCTTTTATCCAGTGAGAATCTATCTTAGTTAATGGTGAAAGGTGTGGGTCCAGTTTCAATCTTCTACAGGTTGCCAGCAAGTTCACACAGCACCATTTGTTAAATAGGGAATCTTTTCCCCACTGAATGTTTTTAACTGGTTTGTCAAAGATCAAATAACGGTAAGCAGCTGGAT
>CAUYPK010066199.1:0-49506 GCA_963574355.1 Loris lydekkerianus | reverse complement strand
GAAATTATAGATTAAAGAGCCAGCAGACAGAAGATTTTTGTCTTTTTTTAAACTTTGGGAAAATCTTAACTGTCAAGTTTTAAGTGACAACTCTAATTATTGGTATCTTAACATAATAAAAAATATTTTTTCTGAAACATGGAAAAAAATAAATAAATAAATAAATAGCTGAGTATGGTGGTATGCCCCTGTAGTTCCAGCTACTCAGGAGGCTGAGGCAGGAGGATCATTTAAACCTAGAATTTCAAGGCTGCAGTGAGTTATGATCATGTCATTAGACTCCAACCTAGGCAACAGAGTAAGACCCTGTCTCTAAAAAAGAAAGGATAGAAAGAAGGAAGGAAGGAAGACTAGCTACCTAGTTCAATGTCAACCTCATAACTAAGTGGCATGATCAGGTTTAGGATTGAGGTTTGCTCACGTTTGGTGGGTGCTCCGTGATTCTCACATGGGATACAACTTTACACTGGGAAGCTACTATCACCCCCTAAATTTAATGGCCTCTCCTGGGAAGCAACTGGATAGTAAGGGTATCTTTGAGAGAAAGATACGGTAGGGGCTCAATGCGGTAAACTTTGTCACAAATTTGAGCAAAGGGTAAACTGTGTTCTTTACCCTTTAAACAATATATGTCTATGCATGCATTCCTTTATAACATTTCTGTTATTAAAATTCACTAATTCTTATGTTGAAAATCCATTTTAGAATAATGGGACAATAAAAATTTTGTTTCATCCTAATCCCAAAGATTGTGGAGAGCACATTTTCAGCCCACATTGTCTGAACTTAATGAGTACATGGTGTTGTTCTGTGGTGGCCAAATGCAGTGTCACTGGAGGGCCTGGACTTACTGTCCAAAGGGTTAGTCCTGGGTCTGTGCTTTATGTTTCATGGCCTCAAGCAAGGGATTCAATTCCTTTGTTCTTAATTTCCTCATCTGTGAAATGGAGGTAATAACAGCTTATAATAGCGAGGATCACACACATTGGAGTATCTGGAAGCATCCTGAGTCATAAGGTACTTCGCTTATGTAAGGTCAGCTTCCTTTTCTCTCTAAGGCATTGGGACTATATGGGTTCATGTTCTTACTGAGAATAGATGAGAGACACATAAGACAGGAGTGCCGGGAGACTAAGGAGAAGGGCATATTTCCTGGAAGGACACAAAATGTGGTGCAATCACTCCTTGAGCCCACACACTACACTTTCCCTGACCACCTGGATGAGAACTGGCAGATTGATGGGGGAAGTTAGAGGGGCAGAGAATAGGAACCACTCAGACGGATGTGAGTGAGGCTTAGAGGAGCCAGGGGAGGTTTAGCTCCAGGACGGAAGCAGGTGGATTTCTGAAGGATTCCTAAAAGTACAAAAGGAAGATTTCCCTAAGGCATAGATTTTATTGAGTATGATGCATAGTTTAATTAAACTCGAGTTTTACTGTCTGTTATGAACTGGAATTTGTATTTCTCCAAAATTCGTATGTTGAATTCTTAACCCTCCAGGTATTTGTATTTGTAGATAAGCCTTTGGGAGGTAATTAGGATCTGATGAGGTCATGAGCATGGGGTGTTCAAGATGGGATTAGCACCTTTATAAAAAGACACCAGAGCACCTCACTCTCCCTCTCTCTCTCATTCTCTGTGTTTCTCTCTCTCATTCTCTGTGTCTCTCTTTCTTCTTTTCGGTCTTTCTGCCATGTAAAAATACAGTAAGAATGTGGCAGTCTACCAGCCAAGAGAAGAGGCTTCACCAGAACCCAACCATGTGGGTACCATGATCATGGACTTCCAGCCTCTAGAACCATGAAATAAATTTATGCATTATAAACCATCTAGTCTCTGGTATTTTGTTATGACAGCCTGAGGGGACAAGGACACTGCCTCAAAAGTCAGATACATTTTGGAGGATATAATTGGCTAGACCACTTGTTTATTTCTAAATATGGTGGACATTCAATGTAAGACAATCACTTATATGAAAACCTGAAAAATTTGAGTTTATTCTGCACTTAGGATAAACTATTCCACTGTTTAATACCTTTTTGTTCTCTTTTTATTGCAAATACAATTCCCTTTACATGGTTCATTTGTTAAGTTTGGGGTTTCAATAAGAAAGAATATTTTTAAACATGAAGCTTGCTAAGTCTAAATACCTAATACCTTCTGTACCCCAGACACAGAAGATTTTACAAACTATCTGTAAAGAATTAGGTATTGAAAACACGTTTTTTGTTTTAAAGGAAAAACAGGGCTAAAACTAAATCTAACTTGCTTATTTCACCTTCAGAATTAATAATGGAAGGATCACCTCTTACCTTGAAAATTGAGTTTATATCTCAATAAAAAATGTGATTGATAATTTAGGGTATTCCAATAACCCTCACTACTAGCCTCAGAATAATTATAAGTCTTCAAAACAATGTGAGAAGATGTTATCAGGACTGGGGTATGAGAAATCAATGATGGAATGAAAAAGGTATTTCATTGTCTGAAGAGTATATATTTTCTTTCAGTGCATCTTTCTCCCCAGTGAATTTAAGAAAAAAAAAATAAAGCAACTGAATCTCAGGTTCTTGTGAGTGAGGAGAGAAAAATAGGGCTTCAACTTAAACATCCAGTGCCTCTACCCTGATGAGTTACTTCTGGCAGATTGACATAACTGATTGATCGTGGCTTCAAAACCACTTCCTTTCTTGCCTGAAAATTTAACCTTCAGATTTTGGTAGCAATGAAGATTGACTTTGTGCTTCTCAGAGTGCAGTTAGAGTAATTCAAAGAGGAGAATTGCAGATCTTACCTTATTGTGCTGGTAAAGAAACTGACTTGGAAACCTGTTTGCAGAGAGCCATTTTAACCATATTATGGTTCAAAATTGGACACTCTTTTTGAGACAGGATGAAATTTGATCCCTTTGTCAGTGACAATAGAGCATTCATTGCCCAGGAAATAGAAACTTGAGTGTGGTAGGTGATTCCTCAAAATTTCTCAGCAGCCTTAAAGCAAATAAAATCAACTCCAGGGTAATGTGATTGTGAGGAACCATCTGCCATGCAGGCCTCTGCCTTCAGCAAAGAGCTGGACTTGACCCTCACAGAAATATGTCTCTTGTGCAATGCCTCAAAGAAGGCTGTCCACATTTTGAGCAGGTCAAGTTCATCCATTATAGAAGGGATATATCTTGCTGCAATTTAAGCCCAATTTTTCTTTGTGTACCTTTAGTGGGGAAAACAAATAACTTTTTCTGTATTATAAATTCCCTTGACCAGGAGACAATTCTGAAAGTAGCTTTCATTGTCTGTTTTTGTTTTTTGTAGTTTGAGTTGAGTGATTCTAAATTCTGTAAACTTTCTTCTCTTGGGCCCTGCTTTTTGTCTTATAATTCATCCTATGATTAGCAGTGGCTTTCCAAGACCTATCTAGAGTTTTGGTTGGACCTAACCAAAGACAGCTGTGATGAGTGTATCTCAACAGACAATGCAAATGCTGCTTGCCCAGGGGGCTCTCTATCTAAGTCAGCGGTTCTCAACCTGGAGGTTGCGGCTCACAGGAACTGTATTAAATGGCTGCAGCATTAGGAAGGTTGAGAACCACTGATTTAAGTAGACTGTGTGGGCCTGGAGCTCCTTAAATCACTAAAGGTACCTCATTACACCTGTCTTAACATCATACTCTGCTGAAATGCATAAGGTAACTAGAAGGGGGGAATGTTGTTCTAAAGGATCTATGTCACAGATTAAATTTTTACATTAACTGGTTGACAGCCTGGTGCAGGGGGAGACACCCTATAGCAGGCAGGGTGTATATCTTCCTCCCTTGCAATGCACCAATTAGGTGATCTGGATATGTGTCTAAGCCTTGGTTCTCTTGTCTGCATCAGGAAGACATTAGAGCAATGATATTGACGATCGTAGCTCTGAACTTTGGAATTCCATAACTATTGATATGAAGCACTACTCTAAAAAGTTATAATACAAAATTATATCTCCAAGGGAAAAAAAAGGTGGCTAAGACCACAACAGAAGGTACTTTGTGTTTAGGAGGCTGGGGTGGAGGACAGCTGTGAATATCTTGAGTCTAGAATGAAGACTCTGAATGCCTGAAAACTGACGAGGTGGGGTGAGAGCGGGTTCTCATTTCATTCAGGGCGTCAGCCCATTTTGAAGATAATGTCTGGACTTTTCCATGCTTCCTTCCTTAAGTCCAGCTGGGCTGAAACAGATCTCAATGATACCGAGGACATTTGGTGTTTACCTAATATATGCCTTTGAGGAAAATTTTATTTGTCCAAAGCAAAATCATCTCCTCCTCTGGAGTTGCCAAGATGATAAATATCCTGACAGAAAGGTTGATGACTCTCCATCAAGCTCTGTAGTCAACCCAAGAAACAACTAGGATTTATCTTTCCTTTAATTCCAAAACACACAGAGTTCAGCAACCATAGAAGTTTTCACTTTGTCTAGGGCTTTTGTCATTAGAAGTCTCAAATGAAACAAACAAAACTGTCCTTTAACCTTTAATCCAATAAGCTTCTATTCCTTTAGCAGTCAAAATCAAGATAGCACAGTGGTTAGGAGAATATGTACTGAGTCTGGATTCAGCCAAGTCTGTTGGAGACCTAACTCTCTCATTTAACAAGACTGTGATCTAAGGCAAAGCTGAGACTTTCTAGCTTCTTTTCTTCCTCATTTGTCAAATGGAGATAATATCTCATAGGGTTGTCATATAGATTAAATAATGAAAAATTCTTAGTCCAATGCTTGGCATATGGTAAGTGTTCAATAAATGACAACCATCATCATCATCAACTTTACCTTCCAGAAGGATAAAGTGATAACTTTGGGGTCCTGAAGTGTACAAAAATGCCTATGAGAAAAGAGATAGTCTTACAATAAGTCTCCCATTTCTGCTGCTGAATGTGGCTCTTGAAAATAAGCTAAAATGTGTAATTATAAATCTCACAGAAATAGACAGAGAACTGCTTCTGGCTAGATTCCCAAGCCAGGCCAGTGTGTGATATTAAAGTTTCCCTACAGTCATATCAAAGCATTATTACTCTATATTACTTTGAAAGCAAAAACTGAGACCCATGTCCTTGAAGTACTTCTAGGCCATGTTGATGGGTCCAGCCAATTTCATTTTCTGATGCAATCATAGTGTTAACCATGTAAGACATAGGGCTGAGAATACATAGATTGATGGCCAGTTGACCAGCGTGGCAATGACCTAGATTATTCCAGTTTTTATAAACATAAATAAAAAAAGAAAAACTAGTTTCACTGTGAATATGAATTTAGTTCTCTATAACGTCATTATAAAGTTCTGTAGGAAATAGAAATAATATTACATCTGATGGCAACACATCAAAAAAAATTAAAGTGCTTTATATGGGTGGAGTTAATGATAAATTGAAATATTGTATTGTTGAGTGAAAGATGAATATATAGAAATTGAACATGGGCTTTTCGTCCTTACTACAGTTTTTCCTCTCTGTTTAAAATTCATATTTATATTTTTAATTTTTTTAATTTTGTGTACTTAAACAAGTTCTAGCTGCAAAAATGACATCTGTGTTTGCACAAGACAGTAGACTTCATTTGAATTTATTAATATAAAGCATTTTACACCTAGAAGAGATTCAAATAACCAATGTAGTAAGCAGATGGGAAAATGTAATAAATAATCTGTCTTTCAATGACATTTATATCTTTTTCTCATTCAGCAACGGCAGAATAAATAGGCAAATGGACTTTTTTATAGTTATAGTCTAGGAAGTGGCTTTGAAGCTGCTTTTATTGGAAGCTCTTTTTAAATGTATTAGATTGAATATTACCTAATCAAGTGATGTACATTTTATGAAGTAAAAGTTTTAAGCCATTTTAGAAAAAGAAAAGACCTAATTTATAAGGGTGTTCAAATGTGAATAAAAGCCAAAAGTGTTTTTTAAGTAGAGAACATTTTAGTAAAACAACTTCAACCTATAGCATTAAAATCTAAATTTTGCTTCCAGATCTGTTTGTTCTAACACATAAAGCAAAAGGTCTAAGATCTAAAACACTCAACAAGCAAAAAGTTTTCAGCTTGAAGGAGGGAAAAATCAAGGAAAAATTTCATTAACACTCTTTAATTTTAGAAAATTTTAAAAATAGTTTGACTAAGAGAACAGAGACAAATTTGTTCTCTTCATTTACTTCAAAAATTATTTAGAATTTTAAGAATAGGAAGTGTCCAAGAAAATTACCACAGTCAGGCCTTCAGTTGGATAGAAGGCACCATTTACTGTTGGTGACAGTTTTTTTTTGTTTGTTTGTTTTTTTTTTTTTTTGAGACAGAGTTTCACCTTGTCGCCCTCAGTAGAATGCCGTGGCGTCATGGCTCACACAACTTCAAACTCTTGGGTTCAAGTGATTGTTTTCCCTCAGCCTTCCAAGTAGCTGGGACTGTAGGTGCCCACCAAAACACCCAGCTATTTTTAAGAGACAGGGGTCTCACTCTGGCTCAGGCTAGTCTCAAACTTGTGAGCTCAGGAAATCTACCCACTTCGGCCTCCCAGAGTGCTTGTTCATGAGAGTTTTTAGCATGGGTTAGAGAGTATGGAGGAATTTGGAATGCTTTTGTGAGGTCTTTAAACTATGACAGATTCTTTTTCAAGTTGGCATGAGTGGCTCAGGTGTGATGTCTCCAAATACACTCCTCCCCTCTTCAAACTCTTCTAGCTCAGTTTGCTAAAAGTGTGTTCCTTTCTCCAGAAAGTGGAGAGAGAGTTAATTGGAAAGGAATTTTTCCTAATTTTTTTTTTTTTTTTTTGTAGAGACAAAGTCTCACTTTATTGCCCTTGGTAGAGTGCCGTGGCATCACACTGCTCACAGCAACCTCCAACTCCTGGGCTTAGGCGATTCTCTTGCCTCAGCCTCCCGGGTAGCTTGGGACTACAGGCACCTACCACAATGCCCGGCTAGGAATTCTTCCTAATTTTTATGTCTACTGTGGTCAGAGCAGAAGTTGACTGTCCTATCTATATCTTCCAAATCCATTGAATTCTTTCACATTCAAAAGAAATATTGAGACATGGTTGCCTTTCTGGACACTACTCATAGTACATTTTTTTTGGGGGGGTATCTTATGATAACAATTCTGTCATTGCTGTGGTTCCTCCTCCCCCCAGTCTATAGTTAAATTGAATTGAAAAGTCATCAGTTAGGGATTAAGGAACAGTGTACAGACTGGTGACACACTAGATCCAATGACTCAACAAAATAAGATGACAATCTACATCCATATACCACTCTTCTTCATTCAACTGCTAATACAAAACAATTTTGTATAATTTTTCAAAATACTCCTTCATTCAAAATAGGAGCTAGCATCAGTTCAAATGCAAGCTCCCTTGCATGAAGGACATAGTCAGCCATGCAATGTCTAACCCAAATCCCTAACTTTTATCTTTTCTGATCCCAGCTATTCTCAGGGGTACCTGTCTTTCTGTAGAGACATTACAAATCTTTCCTTTGGTGATATTTTTTCTAAAAGAGATTGGAAAGGAAGCAACATGGATGATAGAGCAGGAACTGAATTCTTTTTCACCAGTAAGTTATAAGTAGGTAAAATTGACTTTTAGAACTGTGACCTAGGAAAATGGGGTAAAGTCACAGAAGCAGGACTCAAGGTCTAGTGAGAACCATTCTAGAAGTTATAAAATCCCCAAATGAGCGCTCATTGAAAAGACACAAAAGGTTCTTTATTAGGCATACTATCTGCAACCAGATCAAATACACTTACAAACATTTTCTACAATTCAGGAAGGGGATAAGAGCTTTGGAGTTTGAGATAAGACTTTGCCATTTACTTAACAAGTTATTTAATCTCTCTGAATTCATTTTATGGGTAAAATGAAGATCATAATAGCTTCTATCCATAGGGTTGATGGGAGAATTAAATGCCATAATGTATATATACACTCAATGTGTTTTCCTGAACATGGTAAGAGCTTAATAGATTTTAGCCATTATTACACTGAAAAGTATTTAGTGAAGAAGTAATTATAGATATAAACAAAAAGCAGAATGTCTATAATGGCTCATCTAATACACATAAAACGGCAGGATGGTCTCTATAAAGTGTGCTGCCTTTATAGCTTCATTTTAATAAAGGTAAACATAGTTATAAGATCAATATTTATGAATTACTTAAAGGTAAGTTTATATAAGATCACTCCTGACATTTCCTCTTAGTACTATATTTATGGAAATAAAAAGTTGACACCTGAAAAACACAGGGGTTAGGGATGCCAATTCAACATGGTTGAAAACTCATGTATAACATTTTTTTTTAAATTTCAGAATATTACTGAAGTACACACATTTTGGTTACATAATTTGATTTTTTGTACATTTTAAGTCAAACTTGTAAGTGTGAACTTCACCCAGAATTTGTGCATTGTACCAGTTAAGTATGAATTAATCCAACACTTCCTCTTGGCTGCCACCTACGTAAGTCCTATTGAGTTGTTTTTCTTCTTCTTCTTCTCCTCTTCCTCCTCCTCCTCCTCCTCCTCCTCCTTCTTCTTGCAGTTTTTAGCTGGGGCTGGGTTTGAACTCACCACCTCCAGCATATGGGGCTAGTGCCCTACTCTTTTGAGCCACAGGCGCCACCCCTGAGTTTGACTTCTGTATAGGCACATATATATTGATCAACTAGTTACAATTCAGGATTGAGGACATGTGGTAACTTTTGACTTTTCCAAAGCTTAACTACTAATCTCCTTCTATTGACTGGAAGCCCTATCAATAACAAAGTCTGTTAAGACATATTTTGTATGTTATATATACTATAGACTGTATTCTTGTAACAAAGTAAGCTAAGGAAAATAAAACGTTAGGTTAGGCATAATGGCTCACTCCTATAATCCTAGTACTCTGGGAGGCCAAGGTGAGAGGATCCCTCAAGCTCAGGAGTTCGGGACCAGTCTTAGCAAGAGTGAAGCCCATCTCTACTAAAACTAGGAAAATTAACTGGGTGTTATAGTAGGCACCTGTAGTGCCATCTACTCAGGAGGCTGAAGCAAGAGAATCTTTGAACCCAAGAGTTTGAGGTTGCTGTAAGCTAGGCTGATTCCAGGGCACTCTAGCCTGGGAATGAAGTGAGACTTTCTCAAAAGAATAAAAAAGGAAAGAAATAAAGGAAGGAAGGAAGGAAGGGAAGGAAGGAAGGGAGGGAGGGAGGGAGGGAGGGAGGGAGGGAGGGAAATGTTATTAAGAGTGTCATAAGGAAGAGAAATAAGAAAATATATTCACTATTCAGTGGAGAGGTGGATCATCATAAAGGGTCTTCAACCTCATCACCTTCATGTTGAGTAGGCTGAGGAGGAGGAAGAAGAGGAGGGGTTAGTTTTTCTTGTCTTAAGAGTAGTAGAGGTGGAAGAAAATTCACTTATAAATGGATCTGTACAGTTCAAATCTGTGTTGTTCAAGGGCCAACTGTATCATAATTTATACACATATAGAAATGTAAATGATTAGTTGTGCAACTATCTTACTGACTGCTAATTAGCATTTCAGTATTATAACCCTGATGATTAGAGTGGAAACTCACACATTTGAAGGACTTCATTGCACTGTCTATTTTAAAACATAACCTTTTAAAAAGGACCTCCAGTACCCTAGGAGAAGTAAAGCAAGAAATTACAAATCTTCAATCTACTCATGAAGAATGTGTGTGTGTGTGTGTGTGTATGTGTGTATGTGTTTGAAGGTTAGGAAAAGGTGGAGTAGAATTGGGGAGTGGGTGGCAAATTTGGAGCAAATGTACTAAATAGGTTACCATTATCATCACTGCAATTTTTTTGATGAGATCCTGCTGAAAATCGTTCTACACAATTAATTGACATAAGATTTTATTTTGAGTTTGACTTCAACATCAACTAAAAATATACTGGATTTTAAGACAAGTCCAAATTCCAATCAAGACTCTTTAAGAATATGAATCACTTCCTAATTTCGATGACAACCAACATAAGTTCTCTATTTCCTGTAAAGCTTAGAATGACCCAAACCAATTCATCTTTAACAAAAACTTAATTTGTTCAGAATCCTTTATGTAGTTTGAGTATTGGTCTATCTTAAAAAATTAGTTCATAAATGCAGGTCACCAGATTGTGAAGACCATTATTTCAGTGAGCAGATATAAAAATTGTATTGGTTTTTTATTTAATGAGTTGTCTCCATGCTAACTCATTCCTTCCTTAATTTTGACCCTCTTCATGCCTCTACTCACCTCATTTCAACCTTATCTTCCCTTTCAGCTGCAATAGCTGAATTGATTCAATTCAATAATATTTCATAAATATCTATTGTGCACTAGTTTCTATAGAAGTTTTGGAGATATCTAAGTAAAAAGACAGAAACAATTCTTGTCCTCCCAGAGCTCACAGTAGGCAGGTAAAGACTAATAAAGGGTAACAGAGTAAAGGCTCTGGTAGGGAAAACAGGGTGCTATGGCAGGACCAGCCGAGTCCTGCCTCTTTGATAAGGTGGCCCTAAAACAAGTCTCAGTAAATTAAAAAAAAAGAAGAAGAAGAACAAACTCACACCTTGTGTCTTCTCAGACCACAGGGGAAGAAATCTAAAAATTAATTCCAAGAGGAACTCTCAAAACTATACAAATAGAGTAGAACTTCCATAGTTAACCACCTCCCTTCATTGACTACCTCCTTAAGTTGACCTAATTTTCATAGACTGAATGTGTGTGTATATATTAGTATAGTAGGCTTACTTCCTTATGTTGATCATCTCTATATGTTAAACAGTTTGTTATAGTGCCTTGTGCAGTCAACTTACAGAGATTTTCTGTATGCTGAAATTAAACCACATGTTGCTGAACAATCTTTTGGTCAACAATAAAATCAAGATGGAAAACCAAATTTTTTTCAATTAAATGACAATGGAGACACAAGCTACCAAAATCTCTGGGATATAGGAAAGGCAGTGGTAATAAGGAAATTTGTGGCACTAAATGCCTACATCAAAAATACGGAAAGATCACACACTAATAACTTAATGTCACACATCAGAGAACTAAAAAAACAAGAACAAATGAAACCTAAAGCTAGCAGAAGACAAGAAATAAGAAAAGTCACAGCAGAGCTAAATGAAACTGAAATCAAAAAGAAATACAAAGGATCGATGAAATGAGAAGTTGGTTCTTTGAAAAGATAAACAAAATCAACAGAACACTAGCTAGATTAATCAAAAAAGAAGAGAGGATTCAAATGAACTCAATTAGAAATGAAAAGGGAGGCATTACAACAGATACCAGGGAAACACAAAATAACATCAGAGATTATTACGAACACTTGCATGTACACAAACTTGAAAATTTGGAGGAAATCAACTAATTTTTAAAAACACACATGCCCCACACTTGAATCAGCAAGAAGAAGAAATCCTGAACAGACTAATGTCAATAGTGAGACTGAACTAGTAATAAAAATCTTCCAACAAAAAAAGCCCAGAACAGAGGAGAGTCACAGTGGTATTTTATCGCATCTACAAAAAACTGACACCAACCTTACTGACACTGTTCTATGATATTTCAAAGAAGGGAATACTGGCTAACATATTCTACGAAGCCATCATCACACTGGTAGCACAGCCAGGAAATGACATGACAAAAAAAAGGAAACTACAGACCAATATTCTTCATGAACATTGATGCAAAAATCCCCAATAAGATTCATCTTTCTACCATCCTTATGCTCTGATGGCAGGATTTCTAGCAGTCACCTTGGATCATGAGGACAGAACCATAATGTAGGAAGTGGGAAGACTTTGAACAGCAGAATCCCCATGCTCTCCCTGGACTACATACCTTATTTACTTGATGGGGAAATAAACTTCTTTCTTGTTTAAGTCACTATTATTTGGAATTTTTGCTCCTTTAAGTGAAACTTAAACTTACCAAATAGAGCATGCAGCTGTTAAGACCTACTATTTATCCCTGGAATGTCATTTTGAGTTGATAATGTAATACATTGGACAAATAAGTGATTTTAGAGACAAAACACATGGACTTATGTCAGAGTAATTCCTGAACCTCATTTTCTTATGAAATGAGAATAATAATACTCAACATTCCTGGCAGAGAAGAGTAAGCAGCAAGACCCCTTGGTGAGAATGAGCATGCCCAGTTTGAGGAGTTGGACGCTATTTGATATGTCTGTGGGTAAATTGTGAGCAGAGAAAAATGTTTCCATGAATTTGCAATACTCGTTGAGTTTTGCCTAAATTAGAATTCCTTTCTTTTCTTCGCCTTTACCCAACTCCACTGATTTTACTTCCAAAAGTTTTTTTCTTGTCTTTTTCCCTCTCTACAACTTAAATCTTCGTATCCTCGTTGAGGAAACATCACTTGCTATATCAATGTATAGTGTTCCTGACTGACCTCCTTCTCATCCTGCCTCAAGCCGTCATCCCCTCCTCATCACAAGTACAAAAATAATGAGAGGAAGGTTATTTTATTTAAAAAAAAGAAAGAGAGAGAGAGAGAGAGAGAAAGAAAATATGTTTAAAAGTATGGCTCTGGACTTGGCACCTATAGCACAGTGGTTACGGCACCAGCCATATACACCAAGGGTGTTGGATTTGAACCCGGCCCAGGCCAGCTAAACAATGACAAGTACAACAAAAAATAGCCAGGAATTGTGGCAGGCGCCTGTAGTCCCAGCTACTTGGGAGGCTGAGGCAAGAGAATCGCTTGAGCCCAAGAGTTTGAGGTTGCTGTGAGCTGTGACACCACAGCATTGTACTAAAGGTGACATAGAGAGACTCTGTCTCAAAAAGAAAAAAAAAAAAGAAAGAAAGAAAGAAAGAAACAGACGCCTTGGAAATGCAGAGGCAATTTAAAAAAAAAATATATATATATATATATATATGGTTCAGTCATTTAATACCCCCGACATTTTCCTAACACATTGAACAATTACTTTTAATTTTTCTAAACTTGACATAATGTTGAGTACTAGAGGTTTGGGCAGCATGCTTGATAGGATCAAAGAACCCAAACCTAATTTAATAAATCAACAATGGTAATAACTAAATAATATCTCTCAGCATCTATATAAATCCCACACGTTTTTCTTTCAGCACCATACTGCTTTCCAAATAGGATTGTTCACTGCCATCACCACATTCTCTTGCATCTCATAGACCTCCATAAAGGTGCTGTCATCCTTTGTATTCAGTATGATATCATGTCACAACATTATGTTACACCTTTTATGTAAGAGAGAAAGTTCCACCTCACTCCGCACCATATCACGTACCCTATCTAATTCAACCTTTTATGAAATACACGTCCTTGACCCCTTCAGTGTTGACAAATACAAGTTCTACATTTGACTTATAAATTCTATATGTTGACCTGCTACACTGGTAGTCCACCAAAGTGCTATGGCAAACTCTGTTTGCCATAAAAGCTGTTGACTAACAGGATACTCCACTCCATGGCATGTCATCTGAGCCCTCTGCAGCTGGGCCACCTTCTTGATTTTTAGCCTTTTCTTTCACTGCTTTTCTGCCCTCATATGAAACTCTAGGCACATAGAGATGCCTGCTTTTGTTTTATACTCAATCATTATGCCTTCAAAATGTAGCGCACGTCACTCCTCTGCCAAGAATAAAACCCTCTGCCCTATATCTACCTGTATAATTACATTTTCTATACATTTCAAATGCAACTCAAAAGTTTCCTCCTCCAGGTAGACCCTTGTGATCATACCTCTACTATTCATCCACACTACTTGTTGATGATTGAAAGGAAACCTGTGGAATAAGGGCTATGTTCTAGCACCTGTGAATGTTGTCTTCATTGGACAAAGAGTTTCTGCAGATATAGGTGAATTATAGATCTTGAGACAAGATCATCTTGGATTATCTGGGTTGGGGACCAAATCCAATGTCAACTGTCCTTATGAGAGACACAAACAGGAGAAACAGATGAGAAGAAGAAAAGGCCCGTGATGACGGAGGCAAAGATTAGAGCGATGCTTCCATAAGCCAAGAAGCACCAGGAGCCCCCAGAAGCTGGAAGAGGCAGGAAAGTGTTCTCTAGAACACTTTTCTTTGGAAAAACTCATCTACTGGCACCTCGACTTCAGACTTCTAACGTCAAGAACTGGGGAGAATTTGTTGTTTTAAGATACAAATTTATAGCAAGACAGCCCTAGGAAAGCAGGCTTTTAAAATTACATGAGAAACATTGTTTTACAATCCATTTATGTGTTCATGGATATCTATTGCAGCCATTCAGGCTTCTATAATAATATACCATAAACTGGTGGCTCAGAAACAACAGAAATTTATTTTTCATAGTTCTGGAGGTTGAGAAGTCCAAGGGAGTAAGGAATGGACAGATTCAGTGCCTGGTAAGGACTTCCGGTTGGAAGATGGTGTGTCCTGCAAGGCAGTTCTCTGGATTCTCTTTTATAAGAGCACTAATCTCATTCCCCCATGCCATATCACCTTCCAAAGAGCTCCATCTATTATTAGAGATTGAGTATCCCTAAACTGAACACCCACAATATTACATGCTCTAAAACCCAAACTTTTTGAGAGTTGACATGATGCTCAAAGGAAATGTTCATTGGAACCTTTTGGATTTCAGATTTCTAGATTAGGGATGCTTAATTTGTAAGCATAATGTGTGTATACCAAAATGCAGAGAAATAACAAAAAAATCAGATATCTGAAACACTTCAGGTCCCAAGCATTTCAAATAAAGAATACTCACTGTGTACCATCACCTTGGTAGTTAGGATCTCAACATATGAATTTTGGAAAAATGTGAGCCTTCAGCCCATTGTAGTGTCTCTCCTGTGTAACAGGGTGAATTTCCTCGAGATGTGCCTTGGTCGCATTTGACATTCTGCACCTGGCCTAGCATGTTGCATGTAGTTTATGTTTGTTAAGTGAAAAAATGAATAAATCAGAACTAAACAGTTCAATGTCTTGACTGCAAAGTGTTAAAAAATAAAGATTATTTGGATTTCTGAAAGGTACTTGTTTATAAACGTTGGATGCCCCCTCCCTCTGTGTCAGTGTCATCCTGAACACTCTGGCTCTTGCTGAGTTTTATTTAGCATCATATCAAATCAGAGGAAATTAGATGTTCATGCCTTTCCTTGCTTCCTGGGGTTTAACCTTCCTTTTGCAGACAGTCCTTCCTGGCAGTGCGTGTATGCACCCTAAATTGCTGTACTCAGCACCATGGGAGACCAAGGTCTAGACGGCTATTCTGGGCTCCTCCTTTCCTCTTTCCCTTCTTTGTCCTTTTTTTTTTTTTTTTTTTTTTTTTTTTTTAAGTGGAATGCTAATGTTCATCTCTGACCCTAATTCAGTATGGAGATGAATGTATACTCACCCTAAAGTGTTTTTCCAGTTGTGTGAATTTTCACTGCACGATGAAAAGGATCTTGAACCCACAACCTGAGAGCCCAGCCATGAGGTTTTATAATTAGGTTTTTCACCTGTTGACATAAATTAACTGACTCACCAACTGTGGTATTTGCTTAGATTTGATGCTTTCTAGATCCTCAAATGAAAATCCATTCGAAAAGCCAGATGTGAAGATGAGGGTACAGCCAAACAGTTCACATGTGAAGAAATGTGTTGATTGTTTATGAAGAGGAAAGCATCTTACAGGCAGGACAGGTGAAGGAAGAGGTGCAGCGTCCTCCTCCAGCTCTGCCTGTGGTTTGCCAGTTTCACTGTGGGCTGTTCTTAGACCACCTCTCCATTTTCTAGGGTGTCCATGAAACTCATTTGGTGAATTATTTATTGAGCACTCACTAGAAGAACAAGCACTAGATTAAGTCCTGAGATCACAGAAATGAGCAGAGGAACAATTCCTGTAGCATTTACTTCTAGTTGGAAGAAATGATGAAGAAATACAATGATTACCAAGGTGGCTATGAACCTCCACCCTCTTCCAGTGAAGCTTTATGGTTCAGATAAGATAATGTGCGTGAATGTGCTTTGTAAATTGTGAAAGTATAAAAAAAATTACTGACGATTCTCTATCCCCTATTCTGGTGTGGGTAGATGACTCAGATTCTTTGTTGATACTTTTGAAATGAATTCATCAAAATAATATGAATATACATACACATGTATGTCATCGCTGTATCTGGCTTTTCAAATGGATAAAAATGAGGTTACAGAAAGCATCAAATCTAAATAAATACCACTGAAAATGAGGTTACAGAAAGCATCAAATCTAAGCCATGTTGGTGAGTCAGTCTGAGCTAATTTGAGTCAACAAGTGAGGAACCTAATTATAAAACCTCATGGCTGGGCTCTCAGGGTGTGGGTTCAAGGTCCCTCTCATCACCTAGTGAAAATGTCACACAACTGGAAAAACACTTTAGGGTGAGTATACATTCTCTTCACAATGAACTATAATTTATAAGAGGCCATAAAGGACAGAAGGGGAGAAGCCCAAACAAAACATTTATTTTTCCTCTTAACAATTTTACTCTGGATGTGCAGCTTCTAATGGGATGTGTGTTTGGTATCTTTAGTTTCTGTGATTGAGTCCCTGAAAAGGCCGGATACCATAGTGTCCTGTTCTATAATTGCCTGGCTTAGTGAGAGCATGACACAATTTGAAAGACAGAATTGTAAGAGTCACAAGGATGTTTTTGATGTGCATTGCCTAATTTATGCTATACTTAGCTAAAAATTAGTAGACATTAATTTCCAAGAGATTCTCTTTTATTGATGGTAAGAGTATAAAAGTATAGGTTAAATTCTCCCACATGCAACATTAAAGAGAAATAATTTGGGCCGATGATTGATTTGGGAATTAATATTTGAGGGGGGCCTGGTTTCATATATGAAATAACCGGAAAGGTCAAGGAAAAACAGAATGGTAGAAACAATTCATTAATAAAAGAAAACAATAACAAAGGATCCCACACACTGAACTGTAAACAGTGCATGCAAGTTTGTGGTAATTTGTATCCTGTGTACCCTGAAATTGGAGATAGAATGATAGAGCGAAAAGCATTTGCCTATGGAATCAGA
The DNA here is from genome assembly GCA_963574355.1 of Loris lydekkerianus. NCBI lineage: Eukaryota > Metazoa > Chordata > Mammalia > Primates > Lorisidae > Loris > Loris lydekkerianus. Next base: position 32,433 of record CAUYPK010066199.1, on the reverse strand, counting down.
CAAAGGTACCTTTGTTCTTTCTTCATCTGAAAATAATAGTAGCTAACATGTACGCAACATCATGCTCACCCCTTCGCTTGTTTCAAACTCATAACCCCTCTATGAGGTAGGTATGATTGCAGATCGTAAGATTAATTTTATGGTTAAATGAGGACAGATAAAAAAGTCTTCTATAAAATTACAGTATTGGTCTTGCTAGATTTTTATTTATTTTTTGTTGATACATAATAATTGTACACATTTATGGCATACATGTAATATTTGGATACATGCCTACCATGTGTAATGATCAAATTAGGGTAACTGGGATATTCATTACCTCAAACATTTATCAATTTTTTTTTGTATCTTGGGAACATACCACATTTTCTCTTCTAGCTGTTTTGAAATATTCAAAAATTATTGTTAATTATAGCTATCTTTCTGTGCTATGGAAGAGTAGAATTTATTTCTTCTGTGTAACTGTGTTTTTGTGCCTATGAACCAACATCTCCTCATCCCCCTTCTCTCACTTCTCAGCCTGTGGTGACCATTACTCTACTCCCTGGCTCCATGAGATCGACTCTTCTAGCTCCTGTCCGCAGGTGAGAACATGTGATATCTGTCTTTCTATGCCTGGCTTATGTCACTTCACGTAATGTCCTCCAGTTCTGTCCATGTTGCTGCCAATGAGAAAATTTTATTCTCTTTTAGGGCTGATAATATTCCATTGTGTGTATGCCTGTCACATTTTATTTATCTGTTCATTGATGGACATTTAGGTTGATTTGCTCTTGTGAACAGTGCTGCAATAAAATGGGAGTGCAGATATCTCTTTGATATGCTGATTTCCTTTCTTTTGGATAAATACCTACCTGTGGCATTGCTCTATCAGATGGTTGATATACTTTTAGATGTTTTGAGAAATCTCCATATTGTTTTTCCTGGTAGCTGTACTAATTTACATTTCTACCAATAATGTACCTATGTCCTCCTTACTCCGCATTCTTTCCTGCACTTGTTAATTTTTGTCTCTTTAGTAATAGCCATTTTAACTGGAATAACCTGATATCTCATTATGGTATTTACATTGACCTGATGATTAGTGATGTGGAGCATTTTTTCATATACCTGTATGTCTTTTGAGAAATGTCTATTCAGATCCTTTGCTCACTGTTTTATGGACTTGTTTGTGGTTTTTTGCTATTGAGTTGTTTGAATTTCTTATATATTCTGGTTGTCAATTCCATACCAGGTGGGTTTCACATATTTTCTCCTATCATATAGGTTGTCATTTCACTCTGTTGACTGTTCCTTTTGCTGTGCAGAGGATTTTTGGCTTGATGTAATCCCATTTGTCAGTTTTTGCTTTTATTGACTGCGATTTTGATAATTTACTGAAAAAAATACTTTACCAATTCCAACGTCCTTTTTCTGGTAGTCTGATAGTTCCAGGTATTACCTTAAAGATTAAATCTTTAATCCATTTGAGTTGATTTCTATATATGGTGAAGGTCTAGTTTCATTGTTTTGCCTATGGTATCCAATTTTTCCAGAATCATGTATTGAAGAGATAGTCCTTTCCCAATGTATGTTATTGGCATCTTTGAAAAAAATGAGTTGGCTATAAATGCATGGGTTTATTTCTGGGTTATCTATGCTTTTCCATTGGTCTACAGATCTGTTTTCATGGTAGTAGCATTATCTTTTTGGTTTATATTGCTTTGTAGTATATTTTGAAGTCAAGTAGTGTGATGCCTCCAGCTTCGTTGTTTTTACTCAGGATTGCTTTAGCTATTTGAGGTCTTTGGTGGTCCACATGAATTTAAGAATTGATGTTTGTGTAAAATATCGTTTATTTCATTAGGGATTCCATTAAATCTGTAACTCACTTTGGGTAAAATAGGTATTTTATGAATATTAATTCTGCTAATCCATAAACATGGGATATCTTTCCATTTTTTGCATGTGTGTACTCCTCCATTTCTGTCAGCAATGGCTGTGGTTTTAATTGTACAGATCTTTCTTTCACTTATTTTCTGCCCTGAGTGCCAGGATCACAGGAGTGAGCCACTGTGCCCAGGCTTTGTTGAGGATTGTTGCATCTGTGTTTATTTATGTATATGATATTCTTCTGTACAAGTATCCTTTTCTGGTTTTGTAACAGGGTGATGTTCTCATAGAATGAGTTTGAAAATATTCACTCTTCAATTCTTTAAAGAGTTTGAATAGAATTAGTGTTAGTTCTTTAACTATTTAGTAGAATTAAACAGTGAAGCTGTCAGGTACTGGGCTTTTTTTAAGTAGGAGACTTTGTATAACTGCTTCAATCTTTTTATTATTGGCCAGTTCGGATTTTCTTTTTCTTCAAGGTTCATTATTGATAAATTGCATGTGTTTTATCCATTCCTTCTAGGTTTTTCAGTATGTTGATGTATAGTTGTTCATAATATTCCCTAATAATCCTTTGCATTTCAGTAGTAATGTCTTTTGTCTCTGATTTTATTTATTTGAGTCTTCTCTCTTTTGTTCATAGTCTAGCTTTAGGTTGGTTGATTTTGTTTATCCTTTCAAATTTTTTAAATTTTATTGACTGTTTTTATTATTTTTGTCTCTATCTCATTTATTTACATTTTGATTATTTATTATCTTCTACTCATTCTGGATTTGGTTTGTTCTTGCTTATCTAGTTCCTTCAGTTGCATTGTTAGGTTGTTTATTAGCAGTCTTTCTACTTTTCTGATGTAGTCATTTATTGGTATAAATTTCCCTCTTGGTACTGCTTTTGCTGCATTTCATAGCTTTTGGTATATTGTGTTTCCATTATTTTTGTCTCAAGAAATTTTTTAATTCCCATTTTAATTTTTTTATTGTTCATAGGTATGTTACTGAATTCCCATGAATTTGTACAGTTTCCAGCATTGCTTCTATTAGTAATTTCTTATTAGTTTTATCCCACTGTGGTCATAAATGTTATTTGATATGATTTCGATTTTTAAAAATTTGTCTCATGACCTAACATGTGGTCTATCCTGAAGAATGTACTATTGGGGATTGGGGGGGGGGGGAAATATATATATATATATATATATATATATATATATATATATATATATATATCATGCAGCTGTTGGATAAAATATCCTGTGAGTGTCTGTTAAATTCATTTTGTCTCAGGTAGAGTTTAATTCTAATGTTGCTTTGTTGATTTTCTGTCTGTGTATCTATTATTTGATGAAAGTAGGATATTAAAGTTTCCTACTATTATTGTATTGCAGTCAATCTATCCCTTTAAGTCTGATAATATTTGTTTAATATATTTGGGTGTTCCATTGCTGAGTGCATATACACGTATATTTACATTGTGTCTTCTTTTTCTGTACTGACCACTTTGTCGTTATAGTATAGCATTCTGTTTTCTTTTTTTTATCATCTTAATTTACAGTTCACTTTATTTGATATCTTTTTCCATTCCTTCACTTTCAGTTTATGCATGTCTTTATAGGTGAAGTGAGCTTCTTATATGGAGCATATAATTGGGTCTTTTAAAAATTATTTACTTTGTGTCTTCTGAGAATTTAATCCATTTACATTCAAGGTTATTAATCATAGGTGAAAGTTTGCTATTTTCATTTTGTTACTTGCTTTCTATTTGTTTTGTGAATCCTTTCTTCCCTTTTTTCCTCTTTTCATGTCTGTGGCTAAGTGATTTTCTTTAGGAGGGTGTTTTTAATTCTATGCTATTTAATTTTTAGTATATCTAGTATAAGTTTTTGCTTTATTAGCACTTCATCCATACATTGGCTTTTTGATGTTTGAATTTGCATACTTTTATATTGCCTCTCTCTTAACCAATTGTTGTAATTACTATTATTTTAATAGTTTTGTCTTTTAGTTATCATACTTAAGATATAAGTGATTTCTTACCACAATTATAACATTAGAGCAGTGATTTTCAACCAGCATCGCATCAAATGCTGGTGTGCCATAAAAAGATTTTCAGTGTGCTATGAAAATTTAAAAGATCATTAATTAAATTATTTTGAAAAGAAGTTCAAAGCACAGTAAGTATATTCTTTTTATTTTACTCTTTTTTAAATCAACATAATTTAAATGTGCTGTGGAAGTTTAACTGTAGGTTCAAGTGTGCCATGACATTAAAAAGGCTGAAAAACACTATATTAGAGTATTCTGATTTTATCTATTTTCTTTTAAAAGTGAGTATAATGCCTTCAGATATTTTATTATTATATGTTAGTATCTATGCCTTTTAGATTGAAGAATTTCCTTTATCATTTCTTTTTTTATTTTTTATCTTCTTTATACATACACATGTATTTATTTGGTTTCTACTTTATACCTTCACAAAATTAAAAAGGCTTAAAATGTAATAACAATAACAATGTTTAAAATAAGTACTAGAAACAAAAAACCTCGTAAAGAATGAACAAAGATAAATACATTCAGAAATCAGGTGATTGCTGCAACGAAATATTGAACAATAATAATAATAATAATAATAATAATGCAAAAAAGTAACATTCATATTGTCAGATAAGAGTATGTCCCTCATAGAAAAAAAGAAGAAGAAGAAGGAGAAGGAGAAGAAGAAGGAGGAGGAGGAGGAGGATGAGGAGGAGGAGGAGGAGGAGGAGGAGGAAAAGAAGAAGTTAATTGATGACTCCATACTGAACCTCAGAGTCAAAGCATTCTATGATAGACATACTCCTTTAGCATTTCTTTAAGATGGGTCTGGCATTGATGAATTCCCCCAGCTTTTGTTTTTCTGGAAAGGTCTTTATCTTTCCTTTGCATTTGAAAGACTTAGTCTCAGAACTTAGGTCTGTTGTTTCTTCTTGTTCTGGGAGAACTTGTAGTGAACTCCAAAGGAGTTCCACTACATGGAAACTCACTCATTGCCCTTACTGTTTCCCAGTCTGGGAAAACTAACAGTGAACATTGGAACTAAAACACCACCCTGGCATTGCTTCCAGTCTAGGGAAGACTTATAATGAATACCAGAACTTAAATGCTGACCAGAGAAGATACTGCTGCTCTGCCATTGTTTTCTAGTTTGGGGAAGTTGTAAGAGGGCATCAGAACTTAGTATCAATCTTTTAGTTGTTTCTGTTTCAGGGAAAAATTCTACAAGTGCATGTGGGATTGGTGGAAAAATCAGGGATGTGGCCCCTGCTGTGGATTGTGCCCCTTGCAGCCCTGTGTCTGTTCAACATGGTGTCCCTGCTGATCAAAGTGAAGTTCCTACCAAGTTCTGTATGCCAGTTGATGTGATCAGTGCTCTGCTATGTGTCCCCAATTCATTCCTGACAGGTTATCCCTCCTGGCACTCCTGTTCCTTGTGAGATGAGATAGGAGTGGGCTTCCCACAGAGATTCTGAGACTGATGGGGAGATCAAACATCCACCTTCAATTTCTTCCTTTCCCTGAGAAACTGTGGTTCTAGGGAAATTGTTTGCATGAAATCATGCCAGTATATGGATGGGGGCAGTGCAGTCTGAAGTGACTGTCTTTTACCAGCAAATGCATGTCTCTATCCTGTGAGCCCAGTGGGTTTCTCTACCTCTCCCTGAGTTCTGATGAATTCAGAGTGGAATTCTTATCTTTGAATAGTTACTAATTATATTTTTGTAGGGGGATCTTCTATTGTGCCATCTTGCTGATTTTATTCCTAGAATAGATTGCTTAAATATTATTATTATGATTTTTAAATGTAGAACTCTGCTTAAACTTAGGCCTGCCACTTCTTAGCTGTGTGATTTTCTTTTTAGGGCCAGATGCTCAATCTTTGTACGCCTCAGTTATATCTTCATCATAAAGTTGTCATGACTACTAAAGAAGTTAACACAGATAAAGAACCTAGAATAATTTCTGGAGCATAGAAGGCAATTAACAGAAGTTAGATTCCCCAACATTAATTTAAGCATGATGATTAGAGAATTTATTTTCCCACGGTGTAGAGTAGCACTATCTGATAGAAATATAATGTGAACTGCATACATAATTAAAAATTTGTAGCATCCACATGTAAAAAGTAAAATTGATCAAATACAGTTCATTAGAATAGTGTATTTTATGTAACTCAATTTGTGGAAAGTATTGTTTTGATGTAAATTAATATAAAATCACTGACAACATGTTTTACATTTTTTATTCTAACTTTTGAAATCTGGTTTACATTCTCCACTTCTAGCACATCTCAATTTCGACAGTAAGTTTTCACCAAAAATGGTTGAGAATTTATACACATAAAAAAAATGCTTGATGAGTGTTTAGATTTCATAAAGTTAAAAGTCACATATATAAGTTGTTCCTTAAAGTTTTCCAATAGCTGAATTGAGTATCACTTCTTTAACTTAGTGACTTTTTTCCCTGATTTTTTTTCCAGGTACACTAGCCATATTTCAAGTGCATGACAGCCATATGTGACTAGGGGCAGTCCTACTAGATAGGATAGATGTATACCTCACTGTGTAATCAGCCAGGACTAAGAGTATGATAGGAAGTTTCTGTTCTCTCTGACCCTAAGAGTCTCTGCATTTTCCTCTTAGTTCTGGCCAAATGCTGGAACTGCTAAAGATGGAACATGAAAATAATGACTGTTTTGTGAGATTTTTGAAGTAGAGCTGATGTAGCAAATAGTCCTTGAATCCACGGGGTCAGTACTAATAAGAAGAAAGCTCTAGGCTGTATGAGGGATAGCTAAAATTCAAGAGATTCATAACTCCTGGGTGAATGGACTTCATCCTTCAGCCAAGTCAACTGCTGCTCAGAGGGCTGAAATTCATTTGCTGAACTGTTTCCCAAATATTTGGTTGGTAAAAAACATAGACAGGCCCATAGGTCCTGAATCTGAGAATAAAAAGGGAAAATAACCTATGAGGATTTTTCAATCTTATTTTTAGATAGAAAAGAAAAAAAGAAAACCCTAGAGAGTATTGGAGATATGTGAGAAGCCGCTAATTCAGGAAAGGCAGCAGGAGTTGTTTTCTGGGACAGCGGTGGGATGTTACTTGAAATACTAATCAGTCTTTATCTCTCTTTACACTAACTGGTGGATGGAATTCAAAAAGGAAGATAGTTAAGAGGAAGAGTTTCTAGCTGGGATAAGTGAAAAGAACTGCAACGTGAAAGAAAGGAGCCTCAAGAGGCCTTAGTAATCCTAGGCAAATACATGATGGCTATAATCACAGGGCAGCAATGTAAATATTTGACATCAAAAAGGCACTGTGATTTGGAGTAATAATGTTCGGTGCTTTTGTTTGACCCCCAAAAGCCTAATATTAATAAACTTTTACAGTAAGTATGAGGTTTAATGGACAAAGGAAACAAAGATAGTCTCACCCACTGATCCCTTTAAAATTAAAAAAGAAAGTTTCTGTACCAGTTCTGTATATAGCAGGGCACAGAATATACTCCACTGCACGTAATCAACATCCTGGAGATCAAATTACAATTCTCCACTTAGACATTTTTATGACAACTTTAGAAAAAAAGTCATTTAAACATATGTAAATAATTTCTTTCTGAGTTGACTGCATAGGTTTATGTGAGCTTTCCTCCATCTGTTATCATTTTAGGTAGAACTTTTCTTAGATGCTGAAGTCACTCCAGCTCAATATCTGGCTGAGGTGCAGATAAGGCTCAATGATTTGCCCAAGAACAAGCATATATTTACTGGCAGAGTTCAGACTGGAACTCAGGTCTTCTGAGTCTCTTGTTTATCCCAGGTTTCTACCAGTAGAGAAAATTCATGCTTTCTAAAATTAAATGTAATAATGTATACATACAAAGATAGGTCAAAATTTGAAATTACTAACAGAATAGATATGAAATTTATGTTTACAGAAAGTATCCTATGAATATGTACTCCCAAGTTATTCTGAATATGTCTTCTAGAAATATGACTGCAATTTAAAAGTCCTCATATATTAACATTAGTATGTAATGACTTTATAATCTGTTTTAATTAGGATAGTACGGTGCAGTAGAAAGAGCTTATTCTGTTTCAGTCACTAATTGGGCAATCTCTCTGAAACTCTTTACATTTTATATATATTTCTAAAAATGTTCTTTTTAATTTTTTCTATACTATTTATCACTTTCCAACACAGTATATAATTTGCTTATTTACTTTTTTGATTTTTGTCTATGTCCTTCAGCTAAAATTTAAGCTCTACCAAAAGCAGTTATTTTCTGAACGCCCATGCTAAGCAATATGAATATGAATTACTTACTCTGTATTCAGATTTCATAAAATTAACAATCAAAAGGGTATAGTAGTACACAGGAATTGTTCCAAACATACTCAGGGAAATATTTACCAATTTAATGCAATAGTGAGGTTTCTTCTTAGGAAAATAGTTGGAATTGGAGAACAACTTGGCTCTTTGGGAGCCACCTGGCCCTGTGTAGAGGAAATATGGGATTGTGGAGGAGGACCTGGGTGTTTCTAGGGGCAATATAGGCAAACATATATACCGCATGATCAAATATAAATGTATTATGTAACAGTGCACTCAATCATACAGCAGACCTTGTGATTCACTAAGAGATTTGCAAGTTTTGTTCTTTACAATCTTCTAAATTTAAATGAATGTCCAGTACTCTGCTAGAACATTATAGAACTAAGCAGACTTCTGTATTTTTATACATGGACCCTCTAAGAATAGTTAGATATTTCTGAAGTCAAAAATAAATTCCGCCTGATGATGTAAGTCAGGCTCCCATCTTTAAAATTCTGTATAAGATCAAAGTTCGGGAAGAAATGGATTGATTTAATTTTTTCTTACTACTGGTAACCACAGAGGTATTTCGACTGTGAAAGCATCCTCTTATGAAGCAGAAATGAGATCGTCTTGTTGCTTCTTTTAATCTCAGAGCATTGACTGTGCTGTTTCATTTTCCTGTTTGGAGGGTCACTTTTCAACACGGGAGCATCGCTGTATGAGAGACCTCCTTCTTTGGAAATATAAAAATAGCATAACTTCCTATTATATCTCAATTTCATTACAGGACAATTTTAGGCTGACCCAGGCTGTGTGATTCACTAATGTCCAATCATCATATGCAGTGAGGTGGCAGTATAAAGAAGCAGCCTTTCTTTCAACTGGAAAAATTGCAGACAAATGTTTATTTTATGAGGATGTGTCCTCTTCTCTCCCCATTGAGCTTATAGCATGTAACTAATGCTGGCTGAATCGTAGCACTAAAGGTAATATCCAGAAACCATTCACATTTCCTGAATTTTATTATTTACTGTGGGGACATGGATCATACTATTTCTTGCATCCACATTTCATAGATAATTGCATCTTTATAAATTCCTATGCCACCAAAGAGATATGCGTTTAAGTTGTGCCCCTCTCCCACCAAGGAAAATTATGAGAAATGGTTCACCTTTAGAGCCAGAAGACTCAAGAATAGCCTGGAAACACTCTCTGCCAATTGTCTCTGATCTGGATGAAAGGCTGCTCCAATAGCTCTATTATTGTTCTTATAACCCACATATCTGCCCTGTTACTGAGGCTCTAAGTGTTTACTGCTTAGCTTTATAATTACTGTTTAAAATTCATTTTACCTGTAAACTCATCATCTTGCAAAGGTTAGGAATCAGATCTGAAGATCTTCTTCCCTTACTTTCCCAAAATAACAACTGGTGTTATCACAAGTGCACACTAATGATGCTTTCCATGTTTTGAATGCTTACTATGTGCCAAGCTCTGTACACATGTTATCTCTTTGTCGTTCTTGCCACAATACTGTGAGGTAGTTATTATCATATCTATTTTACATATGATGAAATGGAGGCTCATGGAAAGGCAGTAACTTGCTGGAGCCTGAAAAGCTAACAAGTTTAAGGACTAGAATGGAAAACCAATCACCCAGAACTGTTTACCCTGCCTCTACATGGCCTTTCACGGGATGAGTAGCATGGAACAAATAACGAGGGCTAGGTAAGTTCTTGAAATTCACCTGGGCAACTTTTAAAATAGGAACAAATGTTGCCTCTGAAAAATAGTAGAATAATTCAGTGTTGGAGCATTGAGTCCATTAGCATTTCCTTGACATGCAATAATTTAGAAAATCCAGACATAGGGTTGTGTCGTGGAAGACCAATTCAATCTTTGCTTAATTTTTGCAATACTTCAGTGTGATGTGGAGAAGGTTGGAGAGAGCTGGGCAAGAGAAAGCAGAAAGGCAATAGGTTTTCTACTGAGAGTTTGACTCATTGCTAAACATCTTATAGTGGGGACACCCAGCCTCTCCCCTCAAATGAGTGATCAAGTTGGAAGGACGGCAGAGCTGACTTCATGAAGAATACATCACCAGTGTAGTCACTTAGGATCCCACACTCAGATGAGGGCGTAAGCATTGGTGTTTGATGTTCACTGGTCACCATTTTAAAATTCTTAATACAGTATCACCTCCATAGTTGACTACCTCCCTATATTGATCAACTCCTTAAGTTGACCTAATTTTCATCAACCACACATGCACCACATGTATATATCAGTTCAGTAGGCCTAGTTCCTTCTGTTGACCACCTCCATATGTTGACCAGTTTGTTATAGTCTTTTGTGTGGTCAGCTTATGGAGGATTTAATGTGATTGTGCCTTTAAGTTTGTGTATAGTAAGTAAAGTCTAATAGCAGTGAAGCAAGTGCTAGGGCTTGGGACCTTTGCTTCCTGGACAGGAGCTTAGCTACTGCTCCTCTACCCCGAGGATGGGGCTGTGGGAGCTTCTGTGAGACACAGGGAATGTCAGGGTCCAAAGTAGCCTGAGTGCCCTATGTGCTGACTTAGAAACGGTCCCTAGTACCTGTGGATGTGTGCATAGGTCTTGTGAGTATTGCCATGATCAGGACAAGGTGAAGTTAAATATCAAGTTAAGAGAATACCATGAAAGCTACAAAAGGGAGGAAAGGCTTCTTGCCTGATTTTTGTTCAGGGTACCTCACACTTTCATTCTGTATCAGGCCCAAAAAAGTATGTCACTCTCTCTGAAGAACAATTCAGATTCTTTGGAGAAAAAATATGACCGCCAATTTTTCCGAATGGCTCATTTCTTCACTTGTCAGTTCATGAAGTGATCAAAATTGGCTGGATGACCATCAATTCTTATTTTTTCTACTGAGATCATTTATAGGAAATTCTTGTGTCTTCCAGCTTCTCTTGTAGTTAGGTTCTGGCTAGTAAAATGTGAGTTTGAGTGTGGCTAGGTCATGACCAGTCCCACATGATCCTTCTCATTCTGTCTTTTCACTCAAGGATTGGTTGGGTGCAAAGAGTCCATCAAAGGACTTCAAAGAACCCCAGAAAATGAGATTGACACAAGCTGGAAGGGAAGGGGATCTCCAGAGCACCACCAGATGGTTGTTCACTACACGTGGGTAAGAAACACACACTGATAGTGTCAAGCCACTGGGAATCTGTAGTTTGTTACAGAAGTAGTGTTAATTAACTGAATTAATATTTTCACGAATAAGTCATTTTTCATCTGTAGGGTGTTTAAATTACAATTTTCAAACTGAATTTAATGAACACTTGATTTTGTAATTAAAGCTTTTATGGAAAAAAGTCATGGATATTTGTCTATAAATTATCCATGGCTACTGTCATTCTATAATGGCAGAGTTAGTGGCAAAGATCATATATGTCTCACAAATTTAAAATATTTTCTATCTGTTTCTTTATAGAAATAGCTCATAAATTACTGGTCTTATCCGTCACTGAAGAGTTGGTCACATTGACTTTCATCACATGCTTCTATTCAGATTTGGATAAGAATTTTTAAGACAAACAATGCTATATTCTGGGTAATTTTCTTTTGATTCTTACTCTTTTCTCATTTCTACAGCTACTGCAAGTTGTTTTGCAAAAAAAAATAGGATTAATCCAAAAAGATTCTGGCTATTATGCAGTTGATCATGATCATGATAATAATAATTATTATTATTATAACTTATAGAACATTTATTGACCTGTATACAGTTGATGCGTTAAATGTTATAAGTGTCCTTTGATTTAATGTTTACAACATTCTATGAGATAGAAATTATCATTTTATTCTATCAATGAATAAACTGAGGCTCAGGGAGGTTAATGGCTTGCCCAGTACCACTCAGGCTGTACTGAAATAAGTCCCACGAGTACAGGAGGACCAGTGAAGCATCATTTTCTCAGTGATAGGAGAGAACCACTGTGCCTGTGGTGACTCCTTCATCATCATGAGTATCTCTTCTTGAGCTACTAGAGGCTGGTGTTCCAAATTTGTAAAAGAATAAAAAAGAGTTAAATCTCCCACAGATGCAGAGAATAGGCCAAACAATATCATTTGAGAATATAAACAACTCTTTAAGACTGAAGCAGATGGACAAGTGGGAACTGATTTAGCGACAGGAGAAAACAAAAATTTAACTACCCTCAGGAGAGGAAGTCAAAAGAAGAAACTTGTTAGTGTACTGATCCTCAGAAAGCCTTATGAGTTGGAGGCATCAGGTTCCTGTAAATGTGGGGTTAAGGATGAAACTGAAAAATACCAGGAGTGGTTGTGAAAAGATCAGTTAGATGCGTCATATTCACCTTTTCACTCCAGCCAGCCAGGTGACCACCTTTTTCTTACCCAGCCAGAAGACATAACCAGAGACGCTCAGTTCTCAGTGATATAGACACAATGGAGGTGGTAAAGGCAGGAGCTGGAAACAGATCAAGTGAATCTGAACTCAGTGGTGAGAACAGTGACACCTCCCAAGCTCTGCTTTCAGAATCCTGATATCAAAGCTCATACCCTCCTGGAGAGATAACCTTCCTCATTAGAGAAACAGAATCTCTCAAGAGGCTTGGACATTAGAGAGTCACTTGATGTGACTCCTAGTAACCTCACAGTGCAATTTGCTAGTCATCAAACTGGACTATTGAAATCTAGCTTTTTAGTGCCTCCCTCTTAAACATGAACAAATAGCCAATGATTCAGAGATTATCGAGGAAATTCTGTAAATAAGAGAAAGATATCAAAGAAAATATTAAATGAAGATTTGGAGAAAACAACAAGTAGGAAGGAAAAACCAAACACACAAAAAGCCACAAATAAAAATCTATACATTATATCCTTAAAAAAAAAATTCCCACCCAGGATGCTATATTTTAAAATTGAAAAACCAGAAGGAGACCTGGACATTAAAAATAAACTGACATAGAACTTTAAAAAGTGAACAGTAAAATGAAGATAAAGTTAAGAAAATCTCCCTTTTGTGTTTGTAAGACAAACACAAATGAAGGACAGAAAGTTCAGGAAATGTTTCAAGAAGTAAAACAGATCACAGACTGATAAATTCTACTTTTTGTCAAAAAGAATTCAAGAAGAGAGAACAGAAATGGAGGGGAAGAAATTGTGAAGGAAATAACAATGAAAATGTCCAGGAATTGTTGTGCACAGACAAGAACATGCACATCTATGTTGAAAGAACAATAGGAATGCTCAGCTCAGAGGAGGGGAACAAAACAGAACAATCATGAAGGTCCACCATCATAGAGTTTCAGAACACTAGGAAGTAAGAAGGTCAGGGATAAGAATAGAATTGAGGAGGACTGCAGTGTCATAAGCTAAAGAAACATTCAAAGGGAAAATGATTTCTTAATAAATGCAGAAAACAAATGCCTACATACAGTAACTAAGAAAATGCCATGAAGGCTACGTTGAACAGTTTGATGAGAATATTTCAGATTGTATATGAAACCTGCACATTGTACCCCTTGATCGCACTAACGTACACATATGGTTTAACAATAAAAATAAATAAATTTAAAAAAAATCTTGACAAAAGTCATTGAAAACAAACTTCATTTTTTCATCTGTTCTCCTTTACTGAGAACAGAGCTAAGATATACTATGTTTTTAAACATCATTTTGCAGTATTGGCCATATACGACCAGTAACTGATGTATGTCCTCTGAAGACATCAGAAAGCAGGGCAGGTATTTGCAGCTGTTTTCTGTCCAAAAAGTTCTCTGGTTTTGATAGTCCAAGGGCCAGTGCAGCCTGAAATTAACCTGGTCTGGGGTTTGTGGGTGCTGACCAGCATCGAAAGTGCTGAAACGAGAGAAAAGCTTGATTTGACTACATTTCTTGTACATTGTGGAAGAAAGGACTTGGACAGTTCATGAATAAGAATTTCTATCATTACCTTATTATTATTGTTAGTCCCATTTCTCAGCATCAAGGATTTAGCTTCAGAAAGTCCTCAGACCCTGTAGAAAGTCCTCTATTTTGCATCTCAGTTCAGTGGCACTGCCACACTCTCCCTTTCAGCACCATCAGGCTCAGAAGCCTCTCTGCTATCTAAGCCATTTTTACATGTCCCTTGGCAGTGATTACGGAACCACACATACAGTACAGTATAAATTAAACTAAGTGAAAAATTAACTTCCTGAAGAAAAACCACATGCTGTCCTCCTCCAAAATATGTGCTCGCCCTGACCTTTTGGAGGCATCAAGACGTCCCAGCCCTTTAACTTCATGAAAATCTTTTTAGATAGCTTACTCCGAGGGCAGATTTATGTCTGGTAAATTTGGAGTTGCTTACCAAAAGGATGAGAGTCATTTATTTTCCTGTTACTGGTCTGCCACCTGAATGAGATAACATCAGCTAAAATATTCAGCAGAAGCTATTCCTGCTTTTTTCCCTTTTCCTCTTTGAGACCAGTTACCTATTTAACTCCATCCTGTCAATTAAACCAGAGAAAAAAACGCAAAGAACTAATTAGGCAACTGTGTAATTTTAATTAGCTGTTTTGATAATTAAACTAATTAGTTCCCCTGTGTTTCCACAATATGTGGTGGACTGGTTTTGATATCACAGCTTCAGAGTTCCATTCCATTAGTTAATTAGTCACTTTTGCATTAGAAAGCTTTATTAATGGCCTTAATTTGCAGTTGAAATGAGAAATCTGCTGTCAATAATTTGGATAATTGCCTACTGTTTGATTATAAAGTACAAAAGTAGCAGCACACCATTACATATGCAAATCCCAAGGGTTATTTCCTGGATACTTAGCTTCCTTGATCTACATTTCATCCTCTCTCGCTTTCTGTTTTTTCTTGACCCTGTTAGGGGGAAGAGAATCCAGCTTATTAAGAAAATGAAGGCCTGTTTTTTTCTTCCTCTTGTCCTGTACTGCATGTATGCTTGCGCCTGCAATTGTTAAAGTTATTGCTTGCTTTGTACCTAATTAGTGTCCTTGGAATTAAATGAACAGCTCTGTATACACCTCTAGCTCCTGCAGCCATGTTTGTGCATTGAATAATTGATTCTACTGTGCTAATCAGATAGGGACATAATGAGCCAGTTTAATTAAATGGGGATCTAACCTGGTGAACACTGGGAAAATATTTGCTCATTTACTTAGTAAAAGGCCACAGTTGCTTTTCATTGGATAGAAGGGAAGGTTATGGAAAGCAAAGTAGGCTCTCAGAGCAGAAAGAGTTCAGTGGTTGTCTACCAGTACTTGAATAGCAAAAAGGTTTAGTTTGGAAGTGGAGGTGGGAGTGGGAAGAGTTTAATAAAAGGGCTAGAAAACGCTGAAACTGCTGACAGGTTCCCCATACTGTCCCAAAGGTGTCAGCATCACTGCTCTGCTGTGCTTTAAGAGGCAGGTTTCCTGGTCGTACATGGTCTGTAGTGATTTGCAGAAAGAATTTCAACTCACTTCCCTGCCAGTTGGTGCCTGCAACTGCATAAAGGTAAGATATAGTTGTAGTTTATCTTCTTGGCAAGTGACGGGACTTATTTGTTTGTTCTCCAGCGATCGTGTGGACTTAATTTGACGATTACTACAAGAAACTAATAACCAAATAATGTAACTCTTGCAACTTTATTCCTGTGCTGTGAAAATAGGGGGGAGAGAACATACCAACGGCATGGGAAGAGTTTTGCTAATTGAAAGTTCTCCACGAATTTTAAAAAGATATCTTAGGACAGGAGGGATAACAGCTGATCCGTTTGAAACTTCCAAGTGGTTGAAGGAATAATTGTGCTTTCACACAGGTGAAATCTTTGGAATGGGAAGATGATGATGGTCTTTAAATGTAAATGATTACCCACATCTTCAATGACAGCTTAAGTGAGACACACCACATTCAATATAATCTGTGAAACCCAGCTCTGGCTAACCACGGATGCATACATCTCCTGTAATTCTAATTGCACATCAGACTCCCTTTACCTGCAGGGTTCAAGTATTGCAAGGCCAATATAGCAACAACAGGGTGCTCATCTGCTCTGCTGTACCAGGATAAAATAGCATATTGACCCCGAAT
This sequence comes from Loris lydekkerianus, assembly GCA_963574355.1. Lineage (NCBI taxonomy): Eukaryota > Metazoa > Chordata > Mammalia > Primates > Lorisidae > Loris > Loris lydekkerianus. The sequence continues at coordinate 16,118 of CAUYPK010066199.1, read as the reverse complement.
CTATACTCTGGGTAAAAGCAATTGTCATTCTGCCACTGTAACACCTTGTTGCCAGTGGCGATGTAATTAAAGCTGTGAGGACTCATTTTCCATTCTTATCTCTTAAGCTCCTCTGAATCAGAAACTGTTTGTCTGTGGTAACTGAGAAAACCTACTAAAAGGCTACATGTTTATGTATGAATTTTTGGTAGTGTTTCCTTCTTAGGGGGCTAAAGTTATATACATAATTACTTACATTCATCCCAATCATGTGATAGACAAATGTTGACATGTATGTGCATAGACACGGAGGCATTCCTATACCGTGTGTATATTTTTATACGTGCCTACAATCTCACATGTATGTGTGTGTATATAAATACACACACAGAGTCTAAATTTTACTCGGCCCCTTTTCTCCTCTATTAAAATTCCAAATGGCTAAGAGGATTTTCTCAATTTAGTCATACTTTTAATCTTCACTGAAATGAGTGATGACTTCTTATAATAAAAAGTTGACAGGCTTACATTGCGCACCGGTGGATTAGTTTCCCTTGGTGATGAGGTTTTCTTTTGTACGCCGTGTGTCTGTTTGATGGAGGTTTAACAGAAAGCATTTTGGCAGAAATTGGATGCAGCAGGGATCATCTGGAGATGGCTGCTGTTCGATATTAACTGCACACAGTAACTTTTTTTCTTCTTCCTTTTTTTTTTTTTTTTTTATATTCTTCAGCCAGGTGACAGAGAGAGAGCCAAAACATTTTTGCTCTTGAAAGTAAAAGATTTTTTTTTTCTTTTTAAGAATAAAGAGTGTGCACGTTCTGCAAATACCTCAACACATTTAATGTGCTTAGGCCATTGTTTAATGTAAGCATGGTAAAAAGCTTTTTCTTCAAGGAGGTATGAGCACAGAAATATCTGAAAGGTGTATTTCAGTACCTTTGATCCTTCAGAAATCAACGTTTAAACAGAAGTTGGGTAAAGATTAGAAATGACTGTTTTGCAGATGATACTCACTTGATACTTGCCTAAATTTGAAGAAAGACACTCCATAGGCCATGATTTGCATTATTTACCCCACCCCAACCCCCCCCCTTCTTGTAATTCCATTTTATTACTCATTGGAAGCATCGAAAGTCTCATAATAGAGACTTGCCAGATGTCAGATGTAGTGGAACATGCTCCAAGCATATGTATATATTTATACTTGTGAATATTTGCACATAGAGCAAATAAATAATTGCAACGTTACAACTCATTCCACAGGACAGCTCTGTCCAGGTGGGTGGGAGCTAATAACATTCAGTACGCCCTGTGCAGTACAGACGGTGATTTGAAGCCCATCAGTCTGTCTCTGACATGAATGCACTGAACCTGAGATCTAGAAAGCAGTGCAAATGAGTATTTTCTTCAGTAAAGGGCTGTATCTGTGTGTATGTGCATTTAATACAAGATTATGCTATTCTCTCTAATAGCAAATATTTGTTGTTAAAAGGGCAATCTTATTTTAAAAATGTATTTAATGACTGCTTTACTTTCCCAACAATAAAGAAAATCTTCAAGTCTGTTCCCAGTGTGAAGTTCTTAGATCCTGGCAAAATGCTTATGATAAAGATAGGACAAGCCTAATCTGTACTTACCTCTGCTTCAGACAGCAGCGGTGACAATCCTGCCTGGCTTGTCAAGTTTCAAGAACTTGCAATCCTTAATTTAAACACTTGAGAGATCTATGGAGCCTGTCAGTCTAGTTAATTAAGCTTCGTCTTCTTTCAGCCCCTCCTCTCCACCACAACAAAATCTGGCTTTTTTAAAAATCCCACTTAAGACTTTATCTACTGATTAAGCAAACAGGTTCTAGTTTAAGTAGTATGAACTTAGAAGACTTAAGTGGAACAGCTTTAACTATTAAAGGGAACTTACTCCCAAAAGTTCACCAGGAAGTGTCATGTATAGGTCGGCCTTAGCATACTCAGCTTTCCTTTTTCAAAACTAATTAAAAAAAAAAAAAAAATAGATAATCTAGAACAAAAAAAAAAAAAAAATACAAAAGTAAATATATTACAATGTGTGAATTAGAATATATGTTAGTACTTAATTTTTTTTAACCTAGAAATGTTTCATTTAGGAATGTATGACACTTCCGAGTTGGTAGGATAGGCTGTTTCCCAGCCATAAGAATTGGGTTTATGGCATTCTTTAGTAGAATAATTGGTGAATAAGGAATTTAGCACCTTCTGGGAAAAATAGGGTTAGGAGATTAAGAATCTCAAGTGTATCTGCAAAAATTTGTTCTTAAAATATAAATGCAATATTATATTCACAAACAGTGCAGTCAAGAAAGCAAACTAAGAGCCCACTAATTTATAAATACCACTTTATATATTTTAAATTGTTAACAAATACTGTGCAATGAATTTCAAGTTGTTGTCCATTGATGGCCAAATTGATTTCCGGATATCACTATGTCTCTATTTCAACAACATGCTCAGAAATTCTTGGTTTGGTTACAAATGATGTTTGTAACAGCTGGCATTTTTCCATATGTGTCTCCATCATGTATTTAATGAATTTCCCTGATTTTAGAATTTGAAGGCCAGGGTTCCTGTACCTTTACTGTAGTCCCAGAGGCAGAGGGGCTTTAGTCTGTTATTTCTCAGTTCTCTCTCTCCCTCTTTCTTCTCCCTAGAACCCAAGCTGATTGTCCTTTCTGAGCTACTGCAAGACAACTTCTCAGTTTATGCTACCTGACTCATATAGGAATATATGGGTATCATCTCCAGGGACTTCCTTTAGCTCTCCTTCTAAAACTCTTATTCCATGTGGCCATTTACTTTATTGACTTTATCTTGATTTTAATCTTGGCACGTTTTCTAATTATTATCAACAGAAGTGAGTCACACAGTTCATAGATATAGAAATTAACATTATTTTAAGATGGAAGACTTCTGTACAATAATAGCACTATAAGTAAACTTTCTAGGAAAGGAACCGTGTGATATGGAAGGGGTTGCTGGACAATACAATTTCAATGATTCTAAAATAACTAAGAGGAATTTTTTTTCCTGATTTAAAAGCTGAATTATAAGAGCAAACTTAAGCTAAGGTAAAACTAAAGTTCATTGACTAGAATTTTGCTACAAATATCCACAAGGAGGTGGTTGCTTCTTAGACACCTCCAGGTAGCTATGCAGACGACTGGGATGCACAGAATAGGCATAACATACTTAGAATTCTGACGTGGGTGTAGCTGTAACAGTATGAAGCATGCTGAACAGTAGTAGAGACAACACAGATACTATTATTACTCCAATAGCTTCTCCTATGTGTAAAAAAGCTATCCACATATTCACCTTACCTCTTATCCTGCTTTTGTTAGGGGCAAATATTTGTAACTACTTACTCTTTAGTTGACAGGCATGAAGGTGAAGTGTCAATCAACCATCAATTAGCAGAAATTCTACCAACTGCAATAGCAATAATTAGGTAATTTCTGAGGCCAGATCCACCAAAACTGAGATTGCTCCAGTCAAATCAGCATCTTGAGAGAAGCCCACAATGAACTCCTTTCCTTCTGTACATTCAAAAAATTCACAGACCCTAACAATACCCTCAGTTTAAGTAGATAGAGTCAGAACTATATTAGTAGTACTTAAATTTGCAGGCTCACGTGGTCGTTCCTAGGGTATGATTTCATCATGATGATGCAAGGTGCTTACTAGACTCTCAGCTTTCACGTTACATTTCCATGAAGTAGGAAGAAAGAAGAGCAGAGCACATCTGTTCCATCATTTAAAGGAAACTTCAATAAGTTCATTTGCTAGAACTTAGTCATAGGATTGCATATGCCAGTGAGGTTAGGACATGTAGATTTTATTCTGACCTGCCATTCACCAGAATTTGGAGTTCTGTTGCTAAGGAAGGAAGATATTAAGACTAGTACCTAGCAGTCTCTGCCATACTTTAAAATCTCTCATTCTTTGTAATTTTCACAAAAGTGAAATAAATTATTTTATACTTACTGCATCTGCCATGTTTTGACATAGTCAACATTAATTAGAGCCTTGAATTATGAATCTTCTCACATTGTTAGCAGCAATGTTTCCATTGCTTTCTCAAACCAATACAAAATCTTATTCTTGAATCTAATTGAATTTAATACATACCAAATGCTGATGCTAAAACTCTGGTCACACATCTAAAAGAATTTTTTCATTTAATTAATAATTTTTTTTCTATTTTCTTTCACAACTCATTATTTGTCCTTCAGGGTCATATCTGTTCTTAAATAATTTATTCCATAACCTTTCATAATATTCATTATTTTCTCACCAATTTTATTGTTAATTATTTTAATTTCTTTCTTTGTAATAATGTGCCTTGTCAACTAATATCTTAAATAACTCATTCTTTTTCACTTATCAAATATGATATACTACAAAACTAACCACAAACAGAACAAGTATTATCTTACTAACACATTATTTTATGATCATATTTATTTTATTCTTTGTCCATGTCTATTTTATTCATGAAATAACCCAAATAACCTCCCAAGTAACCAGGTATTACTGATACAGGGTTCCCTGCTCTGGGCTGGACAAGAACCCCCATTTCCTAGGCCCTAAGCAGCTCACAAACCAACTGGAACACAGAAGACATTCTCTGAGACTAAACCAGCTCATAAAAACCAGTGTGACCAGTGTTCCACCTAAGCTTCCATTCCCAGAGCCAAGAACACACCCTAAATGAGACTGCGTTCCTACACAAGGGCAGTTTTAAAATTAATTCTGTCCTCAAAGCCCCTGGTGCCAAATGGTCATGCCATTCCATCTCCCCCAAACCTTCCTCCCCTCAAGATAGGAAAAGCAGTATAGACAGAAGGCCCAGAATGGCTACCCCTTCAGGACCTCCCTTTGGTTGCCAAAGGCTCTGACCTTTTTCTCCCCTTATCTATCATCTGTCAATAAAATCAGGGCCAGGCACAGTGGCTCATGTCTATAACCCTAGCATTGTGGTAGTCCGAGACAGGTTAATTGTTTGAGCTCAGGAGTTGGAGACCAGCCTGAGCAAGAGTTAGACCCCATCTCTACTAAAAGTAGAAAAGACTAGCTGGGTTTTGTGGTGGGAGCCTGTAGTCCCAGCTTCTTGGGAGGTTGAGGCAAGAGGATCACCTGAGCCCAGGAGTTTGTGGTTGGTATGAGCTATGATGACACCACGGCACTCTACCAAGGGCAACAGAGTGAGACTCTGCCTTAAGACAATATATAAAAATCTGTCCTTTTGCTTACTCACGTGGTCCATGGATTCATTCTTTGAATCTCTGAGACCAAGGACTTGCAGGAAAAGGGATTCCGGCTACATTACCTTTCCTCCCATCTATTAATGAATATAATAGTTACCTCATTTTCTCCAAGGTATAACTTTGCTCAAGTGACAGAAATTTTGTAACTTGACATTGCATGAGTACAGAAGTTTTTCTACTTAAAAAAATTGCAATGTTTGTGTTAATTAGGAATATTTTTGCGTGCAAGCATTTATATAACCATCCAAGAAATGCTGAAGTAACAGAGCTGTTTAATAACCTCACATTGCAAGAAGCCTGGAAGAACGGTGGAGGTACAACCGTTCCATGACATCAACATCACATCTTCCTGCTCTGTCCTCCTGAGCACATGGTTCTTTCATGTACATTCTGTGACAAGATGCTTCACAGTGACAAGATGGTTGATGCAGCTTCATTTAGCATGTTCAAGTACACAGCAGGCAGAAAGGGGGAAGTATTAGAAGCAAGATCTCTCCCTTTTATTAGGGAATTTAGAAAAATCTCTGTTTAGGTCTCATTGTCTAAAAATATGTAACATGGTTATTTCTTCCTAGATAGGCTAAGAAAACAAATAACCTCCCTGCCTCTGAATTGACATAAGAGATTTAAAATGAAGTTGGCCTAGCAAATCAAAAAGGCCTGCCACGGTAGTATTTAAAACAATTTCATAATCTGTCACACAAAGAAGTCACAATATTTAAGTGCATGTAATAGAATTCAATATTATTAAAAAAAAATCAATGTATTACATGGTTACTCATCGCCCTACTAGTGATGATTCTGCAGTGACAGAAGTTTGCATTGAGTCTCATCTGGTCTATACTTGCTACATGGAAGTTCTTATTCACAAAATTTTAAGTGTGCAGATATACTCAAATGCATGCCAAAATAGGTAATGAGAGAAGACCATGAAAGAACTACAGACTTGTCAAATGAATAATGAAATTTTCTAAGTTTTGAATGTATGCAAAGATAGTCAAAGAAGATTTAATCTAAGTCCTTTACAAAATTTAGTCAACTTTGTAGCATACGTATGTAACTTTAATACATTGGTTATCAAGGATGTGTTCCAATTTAGTATAGGCTGAATGTGAAAGTGAAAGACTTGAAGGTAGTAATTACCACCTAAATTTTGGTAAGGAAAAAAACTGTTTACTCAAAAACCTATGCTCCAGTGAATTTTATGAGTTAGCATCATATCTGTCAAAGTGAATGTCTTAATCTTCATCTATCATGCTGGCTTTTTCAAGGCAACTGTTACTGAGTGATCCACTAATTCACTTTGATTTGTATTTACTGCCTTTGAGATCATTGGTACATAATTTTTTCTGGATATTGAGACTTTCTTTAATTGGCATTTCACATCAGTCCAAAATCCAAAAGAATCCATGAAAATGGGTGTTGATATGAGAGTAACAATATAAAACTACAAAGCAGCTTAAAAGAAACTTTTCACAAGTGGAAATTTGGGATTAATGTTGCTTCCTGGAAATAATACTTTTTAAAATCAGAATCACTAGATGGCAAGGTGCAACTGTAGGCTGATGCTTAGGCCATGATGGAAATGTCCAGATAATGTCCAGAAATTACCTATGGGTGGGTATGGTACATGCTTATGAGCCTCACGTAGTGATCATTTTCAGGTAAACTCATTAGTGCTGTTCTTACTCAAATTTATCACTTGAGATTTGAAATAATCACCAATCATATCCTAACTTGTAAAAAGCTAAGGGATCTGTAGATAAAATTTCTATATTATATTAAACTGAATGTGAACTAAAGTTGCACTGGATGATGTCTCATTAAAATGATGACTCATCAACCTTGCGGGGTGCAGGTAAGGTAGAGAATTCACAGGAGATTTTAGTATTCACTAGGGTATTATATATCACATCAAACACTAATGAAATTAAGTTCTTTCTATGATTAAAAACATTTTGCATTCTTTGGCGGATTAAACCAATGGGGGAAAAAAAAAAAAAAAAAAAAAGATTTAACCAATCAGTAAAAGCATAGCATCCCCTAAGATTTTTCTTGGAGAGATGCATAATGATAATTATAATAGAAGTACTAGTGTTCCCCTACATAAAAATCACATTTAAAAAACATTTACAATATTATAAGTATATAGGTGTTTTGATATGTGAATTGCTTTTGGATGGTTTGAAACAAAGTTACAAGTGTGCCCTTCACCTGAATAGCATACATTGTACATGTTACGTGTCAATTTACCCCTCTCTGTCTTCCCCCTCCCACCTGCTTGCTTTATATTCAGTTTTACTGCCAAAAGTGCACATGGGTGTTGATCAATTCATTCTAATTTAATAGTGAGTACATGTGATATTTGTTTTTCCATTCTTGTGATACTTCACTTAGAAGAATGATCTCTATTTCCATCCATGTTGTTAGAAAAGATATTAGTTCATTATTTTTAAGGCTAAGTAGTATTCCATGGTATACATTTGATTAATCCACTCATGTGTTAATGGGCACTTGGGTTGACTCCACATCTTTGCGATTGTAAAATGTGCTGTAATAAACATTTGAGTGCAGGTGTCTTTTTGATAAAATGATATTTTTCCTTTGGTTAAATACCCAATAATGGAATAGCTGGATCAATTTGTAGGTCCACTTTTAGTTTTTTGAAGTCTCTACATACTACTTTCCATAGAGATTGTACTATTTTGCAGTTTGATCAACAATGTATTAGAATTCCTTTCTCTTCACATCCATGCTGGCATGTGTTGTTTTGGGATTTTTAAATAAAATCTCACTGGAGTTAAGTGATAACACATTATGGTTTTGATCCACATTTCCCCGATGATTATATGCTTTGATCAAAATCAATGTACACAAATCATATACATCAACAACAGTCAAACTGAGAATCAAATCAAAGACTCAATGTCTTTCACAACAGCAAAAAGATAATATAAAATGCCTAGGAATATATTTATCCATCATGCTCATGGATCAGCAGAATCAACATTGTTAAAATGTCCATACTACCCAAAATGATCTACAGATTCATTGCAATCCTGATTAAAATATCAATGTCATCTTTCACAGCTTTAGAAAAAATAATTCTTTGCTTCATATGGAACCAGAAAAGAGCAAAAAGGATGAATTGGGAGGCATCACTTTACCAGACTTCAACCTATACCACAAGGGTATGACAACCAAAACAGCAGGATCCTGGTACAAGAACAGTGGCATAGACCAATGAATCAGAACAGAAAACCCAGATATAAACCCATCCTCATATTACCATCTGCTCTTTGACAAAGAAGACAATATATACACCGGAGAAAAGAATTCCTATTCAATCAATTATGCTGGGAAATTAACTGGCCACATGTAGACGACTGGAACAAGACCACAACTCTCACTACTCATAAAAATTAATTCATTATGGACAATGGACTTAACACTTACTGTATGAAACTATTCAAATTCTAGAAGAAAATGTTGGAAAAATTCTCAAAGATTTAGGCAAAGAACTTAAGAAGAAAACCCCAAAGGCAATCACAGCAACGATGAAAATTAACCAATGAGACCTGATTAAATTAAAAAGCTTCTGCATAGCAAAGGCAACAATCATTAGAGGGAAGAGACAAATTACAGAAGGGGAAAATATATGTGCATGTTATACATTCAATAAAGGACTGATAACCATCTGTAAAGAACCCAAACAAATCAGCAAGAAAAAAATCCAACAACCCTATAGAAAAGTGGGCAAAAGACACATGAACAAAAGCTTTTCTTTTTTGGCTGGGCCTGGGTTTGAACCCACCACCTCTAGCATATGGGGCCGGCACCCTACTCCATTGAGCCACAGGTGCCGCCCAAACAGTAGCTTTTCAAAAGAAGATAGACTAATGGCCACATTTTATTTTTTATTGTTAACCATCCTCATGTTCCATTCAAATTAGGAAACACCTGATTATACCTTCTAAAAACCCCAGGGGAAATAGGAAGAGTAACCTGAGTTAGGAAGAACACATAAATACAGTGGATTTAGGTTATATACAACAGGTTATACACCACCAAAAAGGAAATAATTAAAATTGACACTCAGAACATAAAAGGAAGATGGATTGAAATAGAAAATAAGAGGAGCAGATGTGGAATGGACAGTCCTCAAGGTGAAAACACCATGTGATTGAAAGCCACATAGATGGTAATAAAAACTCAGAGCAGACACTAATATACAAAAATAGGAACAGGTGCCAATATTCAACAAAGAGCTAATACTAATAATAGAAAACTTACTAGAATTACCTTTGCATCCTTGTCAAAAAGGAGCTCTTCGTGCATGTGGGTTACTGTTCCGTTTTACTGATCTATTTCCTTAATGTTACATTGCTGTAACACTGTCTTGATTATGGCAGCTTTATAATAAGCTTTGAAATCATCTTCCAACTTTGATTTTCTCTTTCAAACTTCTTTTGGCTATTCTAAATCTTTTGCGTTTCCATTTAAATTTTAATGTCAGCTTGTGAACTTCTATAAAAACAATTGGTCAGTTTATGATGTATGGTTATGGCATGTATTGTAACTATTTAAGTATTTAATTTCTTTTAGTAGTATTATATAGTTTTTAATGTTCAGGTCTTGCACATATCCTCCTAAGTATTTAATTTTTATGCTATTATAAACAGTAATTAAAAAATTTCATTTTCTGATTACTTCTTGCTAGTATACAGAAATACTATTGATTTTTTTTGGTGTATCTACCTTATGCTCTATCCTGCAACCTTGCCAAACTAACTTAACAAGTTATATTGTTATTATAATTACATATTATAGCATTTTGGTCAATTTCATCTTATTTCTAAATAGATGTTGTCTTTGAGTAAAGACAGTGTTACCTTTTTCTTTCTAATTTGGTTTCATTGTGTTTTGAGGGATTGACTTAAAATACAGGCTAGAATTTCCCTTGCAAAGTTGAATGAAAATGGTCAGAGTGAACATCCTGATCTTGTGTGGATGTTAGGAAAAATACATTAAGTCTTTCACCATATAAGTATGATGTTTGCTGTAAGTTTTTGTTGATGGCCTTTATTAAGTTGAGGAAAGACCTTGTATTCCTAGTTTGCTGACTATTTTTATCAGAAGTAAACATTGGAATTTATCAAATGTTTTTCCCCATCCATTATGATGGCCATCTTTTCTTTCTTTTTTTTTTTTTTTAGTCCATATCTTTGGTGAATTACATTGATTTATAAAGACTTTCCCAATGTTAAATCACTCTGGAATAAAACTCATTTGGTTGTGACGTATTTATATTCTTATACGTATGATGTTTAATTTGTCTTGCTAAAATTTTGTTTGTAATATTAACATCTGTGCTCATCAAGAATATTATTCTGTACTTCTGTTTTTGGAATCTTTTTGTTTGATATTTTGTCAGGGTAATTCTGGCTTCATAGAATGAATTCAATGTATTCCCCCTTCTTCAATTTTCTGGAAGATTTTATGTGAAATTGATATTATTTCTTCCTGAAGAATTGAATAGACTTCACCAATGAAGACAGCTGGGTCTTGAATTTTCTTTGCAGTAAACATTTTAAATATAATTTCAAATTTTTAATAAATATATGGTTATTTATTTTTTCTTGAGTGATATTTGACAGTTTCATTCAAAGAATCATCTCTATATTATCTATGTCATCAGATTTATTTCAATAATAGTTTAAAATACTCCCTTATCATCCTTTTCATTTCTATGTAATCTGTATCGATATCACTTTTATCATTCCTATCATTAGTAATTTGCTTTCTTTTTTTTTTTTTTCCATGATCACTACTCTGGCTACAGATTTATCAAATTTATGGATCTTATCAAATAACCAGCTTTTAGTTTAATTTATTTTTCTTTATTGTTTATCTATTTTCAGCTACAAGGTCTGAAAATTAAGTTTGCAAACCCATCTTAGAAAAAAGTGCTACATACCTCATTGCTAAATATTGCTACAATTTCCTTTGAAGTACTTCCCTTGGGAAGCTATGCACTGATGCCAGGGCCTACTCCACCTTCAAAGCAATTTTGGAACTCTTTCTGGAATGGTCATTAAAGCCTTCATTCTATTACCCTTGATGTACTGAATGCCATCAAAATGTTTTTCTTTAAATATTTCCTTTACCTTCAGGTACAAAAAAAAGTCATTGGGGGCCATATAAGCTGAATGGGGAGGGTATTCCAATACAGTTATTTGTTTACTTGCTTAAAACTCTCTCACAGACAGAGCTGGTGCACGGCCACAATCCAAGACCATGAGTTGTTGCGCTACATTTTCAGTTAAGATTTTCCTATTTCTCTGCTGATGTTTACTTGGCCAGCTTTATGCTTCTCAAAGTCAGCCAATGATTTTGATACACAATTCAAAAAAATTTTGAAATGTTTTTATCAGTTCTGTGTGTTACTGGCTGCTCTGACCTCTATCAGTGCCACTTTCTCTCCCCTCAAAAATCATTCAAACCATTTGTACACTACCATTTTCTTCATGACATTATCCCCATAAACTTCCACCAACATGTCCCTGATTTCACTCATCCTCTTACCACGTGTAACAAGAAATTTAATGTTTGTTTGTTGCTTTAATTTGAGTGCTGGCATTTTTATGACACCCCACAAAAACACACAACAACAATATGAACACCACTCAGCAAGACACTGCCACACATTGAAACCAACAGAACTGTGAGGCACTGATATACCAAGGTTATGAAACCTTACCAAGTGTTTGGTACCGTGCTGCCAATATGAGAGCATGGTGGCAAGTTTGTGAACTTAATTGTCAGATCTTGTACACTCTTTCACTTTGATCTTTATATTTTTCTTTATCTGTTTACTTTTTACTTTTTTCTAGTTTCTTATGATAGAGGAGAGATCACTGTGTTGAGATGTCTTCAATGCAGGCATTTCCAGCCATAAATTTCCCTCTAGTATTGCTTTAGATAAATTTCATACATATTGATATGTTGTGTTTTTACTTTCATCTCATTTAAAATACTTTATAAATTTATCTTGATTTCTTCTTAAGGATTATGGAGAAGCATTTTCTTAGTGATCCTCTTTTTAAAATACTTAAGTTGAAAATTTTATAAACTCACCCACATTGTCACCATTTTTTCTGTTCATTTATTTATGTGGGTCCACATTTCCATTATATATTATTTTCCTACTTCCTGAGAGAATGTCTTTAAGATTTAGCATAGTGTATTATGAATTTGCTACTGATAAATTCATTCTACATTCTTATGTCTACAAATGTCTGTTTTTTTTAAATTATGTATTTGTTGGGTATAGAATTCCAGGTTGACATGGTTTGTTTCAGGGGTTATTTTTTCAGCACTTCAAAGACATTTTTTTCACTGTTTCATTACATATTTTGTTTCTGTCCTTCTTATCTTTGCTTTTCTGGATATAATGTGTCCTTTTTCTTCTGGCTGCATTTAAGATTTTCTCTTTGTTACTAGTTTTGAGCAATTTAAGTTTTTTAATTCTTTTGATAGAGAAAGGGCCTTACTAAGTTTGTTGCCCAACCTGGCCTCAAAGTCCTGAATTCAAGGAATCCTTCTGTCTCACTATTGCAAGTAACTGGGATTATAGTATATGCTATTGTAATTTGATTTTAAACTTAAATTTGATTTTAAAGTTCCTTTGTGTATTTTTCTTCATCTTTCTTATGCTTTGGGTTCCCTGAGCTTCTTGGATCTGAGAGTTTATGAAATTTTGACAATTATTGAGCATTATTTTTTCAAAAAGTTTATCTTTGTCCATTCTGGAATGCTCCTTAATGATCTATTCATCCTTGTATTTAATTATGGAAGATTTCTATTTCTATGTCTTCTCATTCACTTATACTTTTCACTCTAGTTTTTAGTCTGCTATTAATTCCATACAGTTTATTCTTCATCTAAAGCAGTTTTCATCTCTACCCCTAGAATCCTGATTTCCATATCACTACTTAGTTTTTTCATTGTGTATGGGACAGGTGTAATAGCTCCTTGTCTTCTAATTCTAGCATTTATGTCAGTTCCGGGGCAGATTCATACAACTGGTTTTATTCTTTTCTATGTGTCTTATTTTCTTTCTTTTTATTTTTTAACAGGCTTGATAATTTTGAGTAGATGAAACATGTTATAGACTTTATATTTTTGAGGGTTGAATTATTTCTATTCCAATAGTCTTGCACTTTCTTTAAGGGTATCAGTTAATTTACAAGCAATAGCTTGATGTGATTTGTTTGGCAGGGCAGAAGCAATGTTTAGTTTGGGCAAGATCTTTCTGAATATTCTAATTAATGCTCCATGCATTGTTACAAGGTTCCTGATGAAAGCAGGCTCTGTTCCTAATTCTGTGAGAGCACCAGATACTAATGCCTCTAGTTCTTTTTGGGTGGTACTTTCCTTGGCCTTCTCAATGTTGATTGGAAAATTTAAAGTACATCTATTATGTCTAACATTAGTGAGAAAGAAGTTTCCATGTTAATAAGCAAGATACAAAGTTCCCAACCTATTATTAGCCTATTCCCTAACATATCCTATACAATGAGAAGGTTCATACACTTGTGCTTGAGCGACCCAACTGAGATCCAAACTCTCCACATCTTCTGCAAGCAGTAACTCCTTGAATGTTCCTCAGGTTTAGAGGTACATGCTCCAGGACTGCAGTCTGTTCTTGAAAGCCTGGACCCAGGGAATAGAGTCTAGAGTTCATGGAAGCAGGCTTAGGACCATTTGGGTAGAGTATTCTGGAATTGGGTCTAGAACATGGTATATAAGGGTGGGTGCAAGCCTCAGATGGCACATCCCCTTACTGTGAAGACCGCTTATTCTTCATTTCACACCAGGACCCTCCTGCTTGTATGGAAGAACATTTTCTCTTGATTAGTGCAAAATTGGTTTATATATGGTCTTTTACCATTTAAACCTCTGTATAATCCAATAAATAATGCTTACAGAACTTCAACACTTATATGTAATATTCATTTATCATATACACTTACATGTATATGTATATGTACACATACATACAGTTATGTACATATGCTATATGTTATAATACTTATATATGTCTGCATAACCCAGGAATACTTACAGGGGCTTATGTCAAAGGATTTCAATAATGAGTTGCAAATTAACAATGTTTTAAAACATCAAATCAACATTTTCCTTTCTCATTGCTCTTTTAATGAATAGAATATTCATTGGTAGAATATTTTCTACCAATTAATCAAATAATCCAATTCAATGTTCTCTCTGCTCCCAAAGATATCAGGAAGGGTGAATTTAAAAAAAAGTCAACAAGTGCCGGGCGCCGACCCCATATACCAAGGGTGGTTGGTTCAAACCTGGCCCCGGCCAAACTGCAACAAAAAATAGCCGGGCGTTGTGGCAGGCATCTGTGGTCCCAGCTACTGGGGAGGCTGAGGCAAGAGAATCCCCTAAACCCAGGAGCTGGAGGTTGCTGTGAGCTGTGATGGCATAGCACTCTACTAAGGGCAATAAAGTGAGACTCTGTCTCTACAAAAAAAGAAAAGTCAACAGATAATAACTATACATTGTACAATCAAAGTATAGACATGAGGAAAGCTCCTGTTTTGGACTGTTCATGACTTCAGAATTAAAAAAAAAAAAAAAAAATCAAGGACAAGATTTCCATCTAGTCTTAGATACCAGAACAATATTCTTTCTGATGAAGAACATCTGAAAATTTCTTTTTTTTTTTAAATTTCAGATTAATATGAGGATACAAATAATTAAGTTACATAGTTTGCTTTTGTTAGATATAGTTTAAGTTGTACTTGAGCCTTCACCCAAGGGGAGTGTTGTATACCTTCACATTGTGCCCTTAAAGCAAGTATCCAATGTATGCAATACTAATATGAAACCAATAGATAAACATCTACACCTCCACATAGAGAAACAAAAATTAAATTCCACTGGGAGCTGGAGGAAAGAGGGCAAAGAGAGAAGGGAGGAAGCAAGGGACTGGCAAGCTCTCACTTAATAGGCACAATGTGAAGGTATACACCACATCCCTTGGGTGAAGGCTCAAGTACAACTTAAACTATATCTAACAAAGAACATTTTTACTCGGAAAAATGTTCTTCATATCCACCCAGGTTAATGCAAAAGATATAAAGTCACCATCTTTTTATGGCTGAATAGTACTCCATGCTATACCACAGTTTATTAATCCATTTATGAGTTGATGGCCATTTGGGTTGATTCCATGTCTTGAAAATTGTAATTGAGCTGCAATTAACATTTTAGTACAAAAGTCCTTATGATAAAATGTTTTTGTTTTTGTTTTTCATCTAGATTCCTAGCAATATGAATGTGGGACCAAATGGAAAGTTTACTTTTAGCCCTTTGAAGATTCTCTATACTTCTCTTCATAGAGGCTGTATTAGTGTCCAATCTCATTAGCAAAAGAGGAAAATGTGTTCCTTTCTCTCCACATCCATGCCAGCTTCTGCAGCTTTGGGACTTTGTGATACATATATTCTCACTGGGGTTAGGTGATATCTCAGGTTGGTTTTGTTGTTGTTGTTTTGTTTTGTTTTTTGTTTTGTTTGTTTGTTTGTTTTTTATTTTTTATTTTTTTTGTATTTTTTTTTATTATAGATAAAAATATGCACCATATATGTGGCCCAACCCATCACCCTCCCTCCACCCAAACCTCCCCCCTCCCTTCCCCTTCCTTGGTCCTTTCCTCATAGTCTTGAGGTATAGTTGGGTTATAGCCTTCATGTGAAAGCTATAATTTAGCTTCATAGTAGGGCTGAGTACATTGGATACTTTT
>CAUYPK010066197.1:0-60433 GCA_963574355.1 Loris lydekkerianus | reverse complement strand
CTCCCTCCCTCCCTCCCTCCCTCCCTCCCTTCCTTCCTTCCTTCCTTCCTTCCTTCCTTCCAAGGGATATCATTGTCCACTTTGCCTGGGTCAACAGTAAACTGCCTGTGTTCTGTATGTAAAGATATATAAAGGGAAGTCTTGGGGATCAGTCAATTGGGGCGGGGGGAGTGCCATTTCTCTCTGTTTGAGGCCTGGCTTCTCATCCTGCCCTCCACACTTTTGCCTTCCATTCTAAGCCTCTCCAGATTCTGTTGACAAGCTCACTCTTGTACTCGAGCACGCTCCTGGAGAGTGATTCCTTCTCCTCTTGTTCATCTTTCTCTGTACTTCCAGAGCTCTCATAAAAAGCCTTGGTCTGCTGATGTTCCCTCTCCCATGCTCTTTGAGGTTATGTGACTGTTTCTTGTATTTCCCTTTAGCTATCATTTTAATGAGTATCAGGAAGGAGAAATGGGCAACATCTGTGCTTAGTAAGATCTCCTAGTTCAGGTTTGGCTGGCTTGTCCAAGGAATAGACGCCCCAAACATGAAGTAAATATATTGTACCCACAGATCTGCCCAGAGTGTCTTCCTATGTGTCAGCTGAGCCTCGCGCAGACTAATGACATTATTCAGCTGCCTAGTGAAAACCCTGAGCATGTATCTGCTTCAAATTAAAGCCCAAGCTTCTTAATATGTTAGATAAATCCTGTGTTTACCTCTTAGCCGTGTCGAGTTCCAATACTGCTTATCATACTCTCACGCTTATATGAACTTTTATTTTTTACCTATAATAAGCCATACTTTTAGTCCTCCCCCCCAACAGTACTCATTCTTCAAGGAATATACAACATATTGTATTTCATGAATATTTACTTAACTGCTACAGGCAAAATGGACAGGCCAAGTGCTGAGGTGCTGTGCTTCCCAGGAATAATCTCAGTCTCTCTGTTCTTCATTGTCTTTCTCTATATATCTTTCATAACCTCCACTACAATTTTTTTTTTTTTTTTTTTTTTTTTGGTTGCAGTTTTTTTTGGCTGGGGCTGGGTTTGAATCCACCATCTCCAACATATGGGGCCGACGCCCTACTCCTTTGAGCCACAGGCGCCGCCCTACATTTTATTTTAACTTACTTGTGTATGTACCTATAATCTCCTACCGGTCTCAAGGGCATATGGAAACATTGCGTGGGTGGAGGTTGTAATTGGCTACAAGTGACCAAACCCAGACACTGTGGTAGAAGCAAATAAAAGTTGGTTTTTCTTAATGAAGATTGCTAAAGGTACGCCTTGTAGACCTAGGTGGTGACCTGTCATGTCTTGGGTATCTTTCCTTTCTCCGTGCCACCTTAATTTATGTTTTTATATTCTAACTCTTATCAAATCCTGGTCTCAAGACACCTGCTCCACGTTCAACCTTTCTTTGTCACTCTAGACCAGAACAAAAATAAGGAAGAGAGGGGAACAGTGGCCGTATCAGTACCTGGAAAAGAGACATTCCCAGGATCTTTTGGCAAATTCCTGTCTACTTCCCCTGGACAGAACTGAGTCCCAATGTCAACTCTGGTTGTAAGAAGACGTTTTTCTTTTTGTTTTAATCTGGGCACATCACCACCTTGAGCACCACTGGGCTTAATCAGGAGGAAGGGGAACGTGGATAAAAGGAAGCGTTTAGCAGTGCACAGCCTGGAGTTGGTTTTTATTCCTATGTACTCTTTACTTTGCACAATACCTGGCCCAGCGGAAGCACTCAGAAAACATTTATGGGAAAAGACATTAATTTTAAGACATGGTAATAAACTCATTCTCTAGAAGAAGAAAGTCCAACTCCCAAGAGTTTAAGGACCTCCCCAACTTCATAACTAGATGTGGCAGAACCGTGCAAAGTTCTAGACAGATGATAAAATCTGAGCCTCTTTCAACCACCCTGTGGAGAGTTTAGTTTGCATTCTAATTTCCGTAACTAATCTTGTATAATAAATTGGAATGATGTATCATGTATTCTTTTGTCATTTAAGATTCTTTTTTTTCATATTTTTTTTTATTATTTATTTATTATTTTTTTTTATTATAGATAAAAATATGCATCATAGATGTGGCCCAACCCATCACCCTCCCTCCACCCAAACCTCCCCCCTCCCTTCCCCTTCCTTGGTCCTTTCCTCATAGTCTTGAGGTATAGTTGGGCTACAGCCTTCATGTGAAAGCTATAGTTTAGCTTCATAGTAGGGCTGAGTACATTGGATACTTCTTCTTCCATTCCTGGGATACTTTGCTAAGGAGAATCAGCCAGAGTCACATCCCTCCTATTTTTATGCCGAAACCCGGTTACTCAGAGACAACTGTCACATGTGTCTTTTCTCTCCAGGGTGGTCCTTGGTTATTTCCAGCCCAATAAAATAGAATGAGCTTTCAATTTTTAAAGGAAAATGAAAACAAATTATAGAAAGCCTTAACAAGAAGGGAAAGGTGATGGCCTATACCACTTGACTCCCTCAAATGGGTTATTTGATTTTGCTTAATTGTTGGTGAAATTTTCTCAAATTGGCAATTATAATCTGGAGCTGATTGCTTACCCAGGTAATTTACAGATTTCTCATTTGGCAAAAATGCTTTATAATACTTACCATGGAGTATGGTTTCATCTTCTTTCAGCTGAATTTCATATGTATATTTATTTATATATATTTCATATATATATTTATATTTTCTCTTCATTTGGAGGATGTCATTACCTTCAGCCATAAGAAGTTTAGGTGCTAATTCTGTTAGCAGCTTGTTTCTGATGAAATCAAGTAGTTGTTTGTACAGTTTGTTTTAAATCATTTAGGGCCCCAGTGGAATTGATTAGGTACTTCCCGAAGCAAACTAAATAATCAGGCTAAGGTAGACATTTATCAGCGTGAGCGGCAGTGTATTAACAGAAAGTTGTGCTGTTTGATCCTGATTTTAGAAAGTAACTACTTTGCCGTCTCCTCTGCCTTCTGTCACATATCCAGTCTTCTACTCACACCCCTGTCAGTCTTGCCTGAAATCAAAGTTTGATTATCCTTATTTGCTCTTGTACTGTGCATTAGGATAGAGTTTATCCAGTAGTCCAGCTGCTTTGAAGATAATTAGTAGAGAATTCAACCTGCTATAAAATAATCCTTCTGGGCAAAGGGCCAGAGACTCGGACAGACATATTCTCCAATGATACCAAATTCTCCACCCTTTGGAAGTCACAGATTCTTCTATCTTAAGTCAAATTCTATGCACTGGGCTATCAAGTTAGAAGTTTGAATTGTAAAGCATGCCTTCCATTATTTTTTATTTTTATTTTTATTTTATTTTTTTGAGACAGAGTCTCACTTGGTCACTCTTGGTAGAGTGCTGTGGCTTCTTAGCTCACAGCAACCTCAAACTCTTGGGTTCCAGTGATCCCCTTGCCTCAGCCTCCAGAGTAGCTGAGAGTACAGGTGCCTGCCACAATGCCTGGCTATTTTTTAGAGATGGGGTCTTGCTGTGGTTCAGCCTGGTCTCGAACCTGTGAGCTCAGGCAAGGCACCCACCTCGGGCTCCCAAGTATGACTTCTATTCTTAATAAGTGCCTACTTTAGGAAAATTATGCTATTTCCACTTGGGGGACATTTAAAGTCAGTGCAAAGGTTGGTCCAGAGCCAATATGAATACACAGTTGTCAGTGGGCCTTTTATTTTTTATTTTGGCATGAATTTGAGTAGTGGGTAGCATCTTCGCACATAAATGTTGGCGACTACTGCTTTGTTTAATTATTCATTCACCAAGATTCATGGAGTATCTATTCTGAGCCAGGCACCTTTCTAACCATGTGGATGAAGTTGTGTGGATAAGATTGACGAGTTCCTACCTCCAGAAGCTCAATATCACCAAGGGGTTATATTTCTGTGGTTTCTTTTTGATCACAGTGGAAGCATGTCTCTTGGGTGATTATTAATTTTTCACTAAAGCGGCCAGCTGACTTTTGATCTGAGCCTGAATAGGGAGCAACACAGTCAGGTTCTCTCTTTTTTTTTTTTTTTTTTTTTTTTTTGAGACAGTCTCACTTTGTCACCCTCTGTAGAGTGCTGTGACATCACAACTCACAGCAACCTCCAGCTGTTGGGCTCAAGTCATTCTCTTGCCTCAGCCTCCTGAGCAGCTGGGACTATAGGCGCCCACCACAATGCCCGGCTATTTTTTGGTTGCAGTTTGGCCGGGGCCAGGTTTGAATCTGCCACCCTTGGTCTATGGGGCTCACTGAGCCCACAGGTGCTGCCCCCATCGTCAGGTTCTCTTTACGGCAGCCCACTAGGATCATTTGTCCTGTCCCTTCCTGTCCCTTCCATGCTGTGCCTTGGAGGGAAACTGCCAAGTCCCCAAAGATGCCTGATCTTATAGCTGCACGAGCTGCATGGTAACGAGTGCTAATTACCAGCGCCTAATTACAGTGCCCATTTTATACAGAGTAAATTTAGTGCCGGACTCGCCAACTTTCTCCCACTTTCACTCTTTCCTTCCGCTGTATTGCTAATGAGAGGAAGAAGCCAAAGGCAAACCTGATCTTCCTATTGAACTTCAGGTTCTTGAAGTTTCAGGTCTGCTAACATTGCTTGCAATAAACGATGCTTTTCTTCTGCTGCTTTTGATTGAAGAACACTAGAAATCAGTCGGGGAGCAGGTGCTGCATTGTGTTAGATTAACACTGATTGAATTCTTACACAGCCAGCTGATTGAAGCACGTGTTCTGCAAGCTTATGATTCTGCAAACACTAGGTTGCAACCAGGAGGGTATTTTGCTCTATCATCTCCCTTAATCAAAACCCTAGAATCTGTCAATACCGTCAACGGGAGCTTAAATTCCTTGGTCCACTCTGAAATAGAACCCTATGCTCATAACAAGCACAGAAATGAACTTCTAGAGAAAGAAGCGACTTGGTCGCAGATGCTGTTTGCTTCTCATGCTGAAATTTAAATCATGACAGTAATCAGATGTTCATCTGAGTTGGTAATGACACTGGGATGGACACGGGCCTTTTATTCTCCGTTTAACAGCATTCAATTTGCTAACAAGAAGAAAAAAGATGAGTCATTGGCACAAGTACTTGAAACTCCCCAGTGGACTACACCAGGTGCTGCCACCGGATGGTCCAGGCCAGCGCTGGACATGGAGCTGACACTCAATAGCTGTTATCCTGCACTTTAAAAATGCATGTTGTGTAAGCTCTGTGACACCTTCAAGGCCATCCTACTGAGGAGGAAATGGACTTAGTTTCCAGGAGAAACAACAGATATAGACGCAACAGCAAAGAAGGACTTGGGCAATCCCATGTAAACCCACAGACTGTTATTTTTCCATAACGTTAACTTCACCTTCAACTGGCCTGGAGAGCAGCCAGTAGGCTCCCTCGTGGCCTTCACTGGGAACTGCCACACTAGGAAAGGTCATGAGGTTTCAGCAGTGAACGAAAGTCGCTGTGCACCATGGAATTGCGCCGATCTCTCACTCCCAGTTCACACATTCAGATGCTTTTCATCAAATACATATCATGTGACATAAATGATCTTAGCAATAAAGATGAGGCTCCGGGCCTCAGTTTCTTCATACATAAAGGAGGATTGTGATCGCACCTGCTTCAGAGGGTTGGCACAGACGTGTGTGGGACAATCTCTTTCATTTCCTGAGCCACCTGTGCACCGTGAAGATCAATATTGTTAGGGCTCTGATGAGAGAGTGAACCAAAGGTTTTGTATACTTACTTCACATGTTATCTTTATACAAATGCACTTTCTATATAAAAATCTCATAATTTTGTTCGACATTGACCTTTAAACCAACCATTGTTTTGTAGGTCAGGTGTAACAGCATAGTTCCACATCCTGCTGGATAAGGCTGGGAGTAATGCTAAGGTTATAATCCCAATGCCATGACCTTAGTCTTTCTTTTTTTATTTTATAGCCTAGAATCTACTACTGTGCCTGTGCACACCCACATGTGAATGAGCACACACACACACATTTAACCGTGCAGTGCACACATAATATTTGAATATATGATTACATAAATGCATGCAGAAACCAGTGGAAGAAGAAAATGTTTTGTTTTGTTTTTTACACTAACAATTCCATTGCTCTTCCTCTGTCTTAAGCAATGGTATTCAGGAAGAAGTAAGGCAGTCACTTCATGAAATGAGCTCTCTCTTTTAGCTTTTCTCCATGATTTTTTAATACTTATAGGTTCTGGGAGATTTCAATGCATTTTCTAAACTTACGGTACTCACCATATTAGCAGCATCAACCTTATCTAGAAACTTGCTAGAAATGCAGGTCCTCTGGCCTCACCTCACGTCTGCTGATCCAGAAACTCTGAAAGTGGACCCAGTACTCTTTTTTAAAATCATACAGATGATTCTGACATATACTCAAATGTAAGATCCTGGCCTTACGGCAATCTAAAGTCACATCACATTTTGACGGATCTTACGGATCTTGGGCAAGTGTTGTTACCCAAAAGGTTCAGGAAACTTGTTCAGAATGCTGCTTCTGTTAATATGCCAGTATGCTACATTTTTCTTTTAGCATTATATAGGTGCACGCCCATAATTTTTTCCTAGAAATATTTGCTTAAGGGACTATGCAAATTTTAATTCTTTGTCAACTCCTTCATAAAGAAGTTATGAGGATATATTTAGTGTGGCAAAGTGAATCTGCCCCGTTCATCCCACTGAGACATTTTACAAAGCTTATCTCATGAGATGAAGTGTCGCTCCAGGGTCAGTGACTGGTATAAAATCTCACAGGTAAGTAAGTGACAGGGCTGAGTTTTAGTTGAGGTGTTCTGATGTCACAAAGACTTGTGTCCTCAAATCCTATGCAATACCACACTCCATGCCCCATGTCACCTCGTTTCTGCCCTCCTGAGATGTTAAATATCATAACATTGAACCATCTCAGTAAAAAAAATACAAATCAGCGAATGTTTTTCTAAGCAGTCTCTGACCCTGGGTCTGGTTTTGAACCCACAAATAATGTTGAAGGCATTGTTCTCTGTCAGGACCCCTGGCTGGGAAGAAGATTGGCTTGGCTTTTACAATCACAGTTTTATGAATACACGGAGAGGATTTTCGCCCTACTCCTCAAAACAGAACCATTGCTGATAACTGCAAAATTTGGACTGTCAGTCATCCAAACAATCTTCATAAACTTGTCATTCCAATCAATAAGAAAACAAAAAGAGGCCTAGTCCAAGTGAGGAGACCTCACCACATAATCCAGCAGAAATTCCAAGGTAACAGTCAAACTGCCCTTCACAATTTAAATGACATTATTGAGTGCTTTCTGGGAATCTTCTCAAAAGAAGCCTGAAAATGTATTAAAAAATAATTAGGGGGACCAGCTTTATAGACTGACACCACAGCCTTAGGATGTCTTGGGTGCTGCAGGGAATCCCTGGGACAGCTCAGGAGCTCAAAGAACCCAGTCAACCTCCCTTATTCACATTTTGTTTCTCAAATACACACCAAAAAAGAGCTTTTTCTCCAAACATTTCAAATATATTAAACGATATCCTCTTTCTCTAAAAAGGCAGGCTGGTTCTACTTAATGTAAGGTTGTCCAGTACCAATTCCATCAAAAAACAGTGATACTGTCATTATTTCCAAACTGCTTTGAATATCCTATTATTTCTTGAAAGAGGTTAAAACAGACAATTTCTAAATTATAGCCTCTAATTGGAAAGGTCTTGGCGACCATCACATCTAATACCCTGTAATTCAGATTGGATAACTGAGGCCCAGGAAAGGTCTTTAATTCACCAAAGTCACACCCAAGGTCTCAGGTTGGTGGCAAAGTCAGGACTAGACTGTGGGTACCAGTTTGATGTTCCTGTTTCTCCTTTGATTTTGTTCAGAGACTATGAGCTGTGCAAATTGTGATCATCCATTTAGCTTCTTTTTCTTTGCAAAAAAAGTTCCTGATGTGCTTTGCAGCAGGGTGTGGGGTTTTTTTTTAATCTGTTCCTTTGTTTTTAAGTTTTATTTTTGGCAGGAAGAATGAAAAACAAATTATATGATTCAGAAAACTGAGATTAATTATTATATATTTTTTAATCTCTAAAAGGCAATATTTCCAAACATTTTTTAGAGACTCCTCATAAACTTCCCTTCTGCTAAAGAGAGGGGTGGTAGAATCACCATTTCCCTGGATAAGAAAAGTGAGAACCGGAATGTTAAGTGACTTCATGTGAATGGCACAGCAAGTTGTCCCTAATTTTTAAAGTTTCTTGGAGTGCATTATGCACTAAATCACGGAGAGCCCAATTTGCAAAGCAAATTAGTTGAATATCTGTTTTATATCAAACATTTAACTTAAAAAAAAAAAAAGTCTAGGCTCTCTGCTTTTCAGAGAGTATGGAAGCAGTTGCAGAAAGAAAGTGGCAGATGTAAATTATACTGGGGATGCTGCAAAAACCAAATCACTTTCAAAATACTTGGGACTTAGTACTTCAATTTGGAAGTTGATTTCGTGACAAATGAGAGAGTTGCCTTGAGATGGAAAATGCTATGATCTGACCTAAAATGGTGAGATGAATGTGGGAGAAGCTGATTCAAATGTGAGTTCTTCTTTCAATTCCCTGACTACTCAAGGGATTTAAAAAGGAAAGAATAGAATAGAAAGAAAAAAAAATTTTTCTATGTAGAAGAAACGCTGTATTTTACGTTTTGCAGAAAAACATCGGATTTGTGTCAAGGATCTCAAATTGCAAATCAATGCTACAGCACCTCTTGCTATCCAGATTAAAAAATATATATATATACACACACATATGTGTATAAATATATATATGCTGTGTGTATGCGGTATGTAGCTTAAGGCAGCTTTAAGCAGAGCATTCAAATCAACATATTTAAAACGGCAAAACTGACCCTAATGGGGTAAAGGTAAATCAAGGTAATTTGGTCTTGTAGCAAGAGGGAGAAATTCCTGATGCTGGTACTTATGAGACAGTAAAATAACTTCCTAAGGGAATTGTCATTCTTCCTGTTATTATGCAGTTTATCAAGTGCCTACAACACTTATAGTAAATCCTATTTAAAACAGAGTTAGTTACAGTCCCTGCCAAACAACCCTACAATATTTGTATGATTTTCGCTAGCTAGAAATATCTTTGGGGGAGAGGGGGCTGCCAAGTAGCATAAAAAATGGCCCTGTTGCCTAGGATTGGTACCTATTTTCCAGGATAGCCAGAAAAACTGCTTACAGGTCTGACTGGTTTTGTGTACCACAGCCTTTAGACTTTGATATCTTCCAAGAAGAAGTGTTTCTCTTTGTAAATGAAGCTTAGTTTGCAAGAAAAACACTACAGGTGGACCTGATGTGTTCAGAACAGGGGATTCTACACCTCAAAATGGGGGAGAAGAATATGTAGGTGGATGAATTAAAGTTTTAACAGTTGTAGAGACCTCAGGTCAATGGGTAGCTAATGGAAGTATTTTGAGTAGCCAAAATATTGTAATAATAAGGGGTAATCTATACTTTGGTTCCAGAGAATTCATGTGCTGGCCACAAATTGAATCCATTTGCATAAGATGTGTGGTGTTTTGAAACAACTTTACATTTGGAATATGGGTTTGAGGAAGGGGAAAGTATTTTCTATCAAGTCAATCAGATTGCATTACCCGAAAGTTAATGGAAAGTCAGTTTCTGTAGACTGCATTGAGTTCTCCATCTTTCTCACTAGTTCTTTGGGCAGGGACAGATGAGGTCTTCATTAATTGATTCTGCTGATCATGACACAGAAAGCCTAGACAATTATTGTTCAAGCTCCATTTTCCAAGGCAAGGCATCGTGGTTTCTGTTTTCATTTTCACTGCTGTTGTATTTGGAATTGTCACATCCCCCAAAGGCAAGCTGCACTGTCTGAGTTAGAATTCATGATCTGCACACATCTGCTGCAGGGAACTTGGGGCCAGCACCTGAAGGCCGGCCTGATGCAGATCAACCAGAAATAGACCAGAAGGTTTGGAGAAAGATCACAGATGGACTGGAATCAAGGAGTGGACAGCTCTATAGGTTGAGTAGAGGATAGAGTAAAGACCGGTGGGAACAGGCATTAAGTGAACATGTCTCATGCCTCACGACTCAAAATAAATACCAACTAGAACAGTAACAGAGACCCAGAGGAAGATGCTGTTCCTTTTGGGATCCCCTGTATTAAACCACAAGCTACACACTGCAGATGTTATTGAACTTGGGGCTAATTTAATGATTTACATTGTTGAGAAAGGATTAGTGAGACCTCCCTTTTCATGGCCTGTTCCTAATTTGCATCTTTAACAAGGTGGGATCCACGCCAGGTTCTGTTCCTTTGTGTTTACCTCTCAGGAACTGTGTTGTTCTGATAATTACAAATAAATCTTTCTTCCTGTTCTCAAAGTGACTAAATAAAAGATGTTGGGAGTGTGTTAACTCCAGAGCTTGAAAAAACATCAAAAAAGAGAGAAGTAAGATCCAATTGTAACTCCTTCAAAAAATGTAATGTTTTCTTCCCAAAGAGGGAGATTGCTACATTTCCTTTAAAAGCATGGGTCTCCTTATAGCTTGTCTGGGAGAAACTTACACCACAGACAGTGGTGACTCCAAATCAGGATGCCACACACAGGTGTGTCATGAAAAATGACAGAACCAAAGAAAACATAGGTTAGAATGAAAGCCTAGACTTCAAAATTGGATAAAGAACTTCCTGATTAATTTCCAAAAAAACTTAGGAAAGCAAAGCAAATCTCTCAAAACTTGCTAATTGTCTAGGTCTGTCAAAGAACCAAGGGGTATGTATGGAGAGCTTTTAGTGGGTACCACGTATGAAGGAGATTTTGAATCTTCAATGTCTAACAGTTGTACCAATCTTAAGCTCAAACTTTTTTTTAATAACTTTAAAACAAATGAGAAATTCAAGTAAAGAAGATCCATCTATGAGCGACATTGATCCTTTTACAAGAATGACTACAAACTAATTTATTTGTCTGTTGGGGTTCCTGCAAATTCATATGTGAAAGCAACACTCTCTCCATAAGAACAAAGATTTTTGTTCATCTTTCAGTGCATAGATGATGTTCAGCACACAGTAGGCCCTCAAGAAGTATTTGTTCAATTAATGAATCCATGAGTTGTACAATTACAATCTTTATTTTTACAACCAGATTAGAAAACTTTTTTCTATTGAAGTTAGAAAGATAGAGATTAAATTCAGTAAAAGTCAACAAAGGAATCTAATTATCTGTGTCCCCTATGGAAATGGCTTAATACTTTTATGTGTCAATTAATACATTCTGCTTTATATGAGAGTCATAAGATGTAATATGAATTAGGAGTAAAGCTTGAGTTTTATAGTCAAACGAGCTCTACCACTTATTAACTGTATGACCAAGGCCCCCTAACCTTTCTGAAACTCAATTTCTCAAATCTATAAAATGGGAATAAATTAACCCCTCTTATAGATGTTGAGAGAATTCACATAAAGGGTCTGAATACAATTATCTAGCATATGTACACTTAGCACTTAATGTCAGTAGCTACCATTACTATTTTAAAACTGAGGAGATTAAAGTTCAGAGAAGTTGCTTAAATTACCCCAACTCCTATACCTGGTAAGTAGCAGAGTTTGAACTTGATGTCAGGTTTTATGACAGTAATGGACCTACTTTTTCCAGTGAGAGAATTTTATTTTGGGAGATACAGAACATCTCAAGCTTAAACATACACAAACTAAATTTATTTTTTCTGAGAACATAGTATACCTTTCAACCTTTACATTGTTATTTTTCTTGCAAATCATTTAATGCCACATTAGAGCATAGCCTAATGTAAATCACAACTCCTTCAATTATTTAAAGTCATATATTAAACTGATGAACACATCAAATCTAGAATCAGAAGCCCGTGAAGGAGCTGAAGGTTTAGCTCTTCGGAGTGACCTTGAACACAAGATTTTGCTTCTACTTTGCTAATCAATGGGGAATATCTGTGCAGATGGTACATGTGGGTGAAAAGTGAAAGTGTGAAGTGTTCCCTTCATGTGTGCAGAGAATGACGCCTTCGGGGCCCAGTGTGAAGAAGGCTGGGAGGAAGGAAATTAACCTCTAATATTTGTTATCTATATGAGAAGAGAAAGATCTTACTGAGGAGAGATCAACAGTTACGGTTGATTTAAATTGTTTATGGAGGTCTTTTTCCAGAAAGTTCTATTCTCTTCCTGGTGACTCTCTGGAGGAGCCTCCTTGGCAAACTGCTCTGGGTCTGCCAGAGGCCGACCTTGGCTCTGAATATACTTTCTCATATGTATGTGCTTAAGTGGTATCTCAGAATTGATTGTGCTCTCTTAACTCAGAAGCTACTCCTTTTAACAAGTGTTTTAAAGAGATTGGGCCCCTTTTTACCATCTCAAATTTAAGAAAAGAAGGAAAAGAATTTTTTTGTTTTTTTGCTGTCTCTGGCCCTGTCTGGGTTTGAACCCGCCACCTTTGGCATATGGGGCCAGCGCCCTACTTCTTTGAGCCACAGATGCTGTCAAGAAAAGAATTTTTTTTTAAAAAAAATATGTTTTAAAATGTAAATAAGAACTAAAACACAACCTTCCATTTGATCCTGCAATCCCATTACGAGCTATCTACCCAGAAGAACAAAAATCATTTTACCACAAAGTCATTTGCACGAGAATGTTTATTGCAGCTCAGTTCACAATTGCCAAGTCTTGGAAGAAACCCAAATGGCCATCAACCCACGAGTAGATTAACAAACTGTGGTATATGTATACCATGGAATGCTATTCAGCTTTAAGAAAAGACAGAGATTTTACATCTTCTGTGTTTACCTGGATGGAGTTGAAGCACATTCTTCTTGGTAAAGAATATAAAGAATGGAAAAAAAAATCCAAACTCAGTACTAATATGAATCCAATATATAAGCCATCACATGCCCACAGGAATGTTTAACAACAAATATAGTCTAGCAAGGGGATAGGAAAAGGAGGGAGGGGGCAGAGGAAGAGGGAGGGCCATTGGCAGGATCCCACCTGATGTGCACAGCGTGAGGGTGCTCAGCACACCCCCTGGGTGAAGGGCTCAACTACGACTTGAACTTGACCTTAGAAATGAAAACAATGTGACCTAAACATTCGTACCTTCATATTAATTTGAAATAATAAAAAAAATTAAATGTAAATAAGATATAGAACTTTCTTCCTTCCCCCTCCTTCTAAGTCAGGGGTCCTCAAACTGAGGCCCGCGGGCCACATGAAGCCGTGTGAATTGTATTTGTTCCCGTTTTGTTTTTTACTTCAAAATAAGATATGTGCAGTGTGCATAGGAATTTGTTCATAGTTGTTTTTTTTTTAAACTATAGTCCGGCCCTCCAGCGGTCTGAGGGACAGTGAATTGGCCCCCTGTTTAAAAAGTTTGAGGACGCCTGTTCTAAGTAATACAGATTCTTGTGGTCTTTGCTGTCTTTATTAGCGATTTCATCAGCTTAGGTGGGAAACACCACTGGAAAATGAGATTTTTAGAGGCAAGTCCTGCAATGTCCAAACATTATAGACAATTGGTTGGCTTCACCGTCTTCCAACTGCCTTGCCTTTCAGGCAGGCCATCGTAGACTGCCATCCATTCTTGGCTGGAGACATTCTGGTAGTTGGGGAGATGACTTAGCGGCTTCACTGTTTCTCTACCACCACTGATGCCGTGCCTGAGTGAGAAAAGATGCCGTCAGTACAGAGAGGGAGACAGCAGAGTGGCAAAGGAGGGCAAACAGGCGGCTTCTACTGCTGAATCCTTCACAGACTGGAGCGGCTTGTCAATATCATTAATGACACCAGGCGGGCAACTGCCAGAGTGATTCAAGCAGGGCCCTGGCTAATAGGCCCCCAGAGCGGACACTGACTAGTCTCTCTACTTGAATATAAAGAGCTTATCAACAGTGTCATCCGTATTGTTGACACTAAGTAAAATAATTCCTGGGAAAACTTCAAAATTAGCATTTAAGAGTGAAGGATCGTCACAATTGCAGCAAAGGTGGCAGGGCTGCTGCTGCCCCCAGCTACCTCCTGCATGCATCTTCTCACTTGACTGCTCTTAGAGCCAGGGCCCTTCTCTCTCAATGGTTCTGAACCTGTAATTTTTCTTATGTGGCCCTGAGGGACGTGCATCAGGCCTGTCTTTATGTGGTCAGCAGAGCAGCTGCCTGCCCAGTAGGTACCTTTTAGCACTTCGCCAAGGGGCAGGTTTGTCTTGCTATTTGGGAGGAAACCTTGCCCCTTAGTATCACTCCCGTGTACTGGGTAATATTGATCATTCCCCAGAGAAGACCATCACTAAAATACACAGGCGGCCTGACAGCACTGGGCATTAGCCTGGATTGGGGTCAGCAGATAAGATGTCTGGTTAGGAGCATTTGAAGCCCTGCCCCAGGGGGATGGCTTGATAGTGGCCATTGACCTCTAGGGATAAACTGGAGTAGTTCACAACCTTTGACTCACCACAGCTGTATGTAAAACTGCACCCTCTAGATTCCTGCATCTTCTGGCATACGTACAAGTTTATAAAGAATTTTGTAACCATGGGGCGGTGCCTGTGCCTCAGTGAGTAGGTTGCCGGCCCCATATAGGGTGGCAGGTTCAAACCTGGCCCCGGCCAAACTGCAACAACAAAAAAATAGATAGGCATTGTGGAGGGCACCTGTAGTCCCAGCTACTCGGGAGGCTGAGGCAAGAGAATTGCCTAAGCCCAGGAGTTGGAGGTTGCTGTGAGCTGTGATGCCACGGCACTCTACCTAGGGCAATAAAGTGAGACTCTGTCTCTACAAAAAAAAAAAAAAAAAGAAAAAGAATTTTGTAATCACGGAGGAAAAGAAACCTTAGTATAGAAAGAAATTGAGATAAAACCATCCCTACTCTCGTTTTTACTAAAAAGTCTTTCTCTGAGAAAGCATGTCACCTGCCATCCCCATCGGCCTCACCCAGAAAATTCTCTGGAATAACCATTAAATATGACTCACATGTTCACAATCATAGTGTGAATTCTGATTCCAGATGAACAAGGAACAATAGGGTCTTTCAGTAGCATCTTCCTACATGGGTTAAGCATACCCTTCCTTTTTAAGAAGCCTTCTATTGAGATATAAATCACATGTCACAGAGTTTATTTAAAGTGAGTACTTCAGTTGTTTTTAGTAATTCACGGAATAGTACAACTATATACACAATCCATTTTGACCTATGAGCAGTTAACCGTGCATTTCCTTCTAACCTTCTTCTCTCATCCTGGTGACCCGTGATCTATTTTATGTCTCTGTATATTCACCTATTTTGAACACTTCATACAAATGGAATCATACAGTACACAATCTTTGTTACTGTCTGTTTCATTTAGCATGTTTTCAGGGTTCATCGTGTTGGAAGCACGCATCAGTTCTTTATTTCATACTGCTGAGTGATATTTCACTGTGTAGAGACACCACGTTTTATTCACCCAATTCATCAGTAACTTTGGCCTATTTTTATTTTCTACCATGAACAGTGCTGCTCTGAACATTTGTGCACGCGTTTTTGTGTGGATTCAGGGGGTTATTTCTCTTGGGTCTATACCTAGAAAGGAGAATCGCTGGGTCATGTGGTTTAACCTGAGGAACTATCTCATTGTCCCAGTACGTGACAGCTCCAATCTCTTCACACCCTCACTGACAACGGTTATTTCATTTATTTATTTTTTTATTATCAAATGTTTTAGTATTCATGCCGTAACAGATTTTTTAGAGCAGTTTTAAGTTTACAGCAAATTGAGAGGAAGGTCCAGAGAATCTCCATAGACCCCCCTGCCCCTAAACATGGAAAACTTCCCCATCACACTCTCCCACCAGAAGGGCACATCTGTTCCATTTGAGGGACCAACATGGACAAATCATCACAACCCCGGATCGTAGTTCACAAGAGTGTTCACCCATGCGTCTGTGAACTTCATGGGTTTGGACAAATTTGGAGTGACGTGTGTCTCCCATTGTAATACTACACAGAGCAGTCGCACTGCCCTGAAAATCATCTGTGCTCTTCCACTTCCTGTCTCCCTCCCCATTTACCCCTGGGCAACCACTGATATTTTTACTGTTTCCATAGTTTTGCCTTTTCAGAATGCCATATATTCTGAATCATACAATATATAGGCTTTCTAGATTGGCTTCTTTTACTCATTAATGTGCATTTAAGTTATCGCCGTGTCTTTTCAACGTTTGATAACTCATTTCTTTTTAATGCTGAATCAATATGCTGTTGTTGAATGTACCCGGTTTATTTATTCCTTCACCTACACAGGACGTCTTGGCTGCTTCCAAATGGAGGCAATTATGAGTAAAGCTTCTGCAAATGTCTGTTGGTCTTTGTGTGGACGAGAGTTTTTAAATCCTTTGGGAAAATAGTAAGGCAGGCCGTTGTTGGATTATGTGGTGAGAGCGTGTTCAGTTTTGTAAGAAACTGCCAAACTATCTTCTGAAGTGGGCGGACCATTTTACTTTCCCACCAGTGACGGATGAGAGTTTCTCTTTCTCTGTTTCTTGCTGACATTGGGTGAGTCAGTGTTCTGGATTTTGACAATTCTAACGGTTAACAGTATCTTATTATTGTTTTAATTTGCATTTTCTTAATGACGTGTGATATGTAGCATCTTTTCAAATGTGCATTTGTCATCCTATGTCTTCTTTGGTGAGGTATCCACTAAAGTATTTGAGACATTTTTGTAATGGGTTGTTTTCTAAGTTTTAAAAATCCTTTGTATCCTTGAGATAACAGTCCTTTATTAGATATGTATGCTGCAAACATTTTCTCCCATTTATGGTTTTTATTTTTATTTTTTTTTACAGTATCTTTTGTAGAGCAGATTTTTTTTTTTTTTAAATTTTAACAAAGCCCAGCTTATTAATTCTTTCATGTATTGTGCCTGTAGTATTGTATCTAAAAAAATCATTGCCAAACCCAAGGTCATCTAGATTTTCTTACTTTTGTCTAGGAGTTTTAGATTTTTTTGTTTCATTTATTTTCCATTTTGAGGTAAATTTTGTGATAAATGTTAAGTCCTGCATCTAGATTCTTTTGTTCTTTTTGCTTTTTTTGTTTTTTTTTTTTCCTTGTGGACATCCAGCTGTTCTTCCAGGTCCATTTGTTGAAAATACCACCTTGTTTCATTGCGTTGTCTCTGCTCCTTAGTGAAAGATCAGTTGATTATATTTATATGGGTCTATTTTTGCCAACAACACATTGTCTTCATTACTGCAGCTTTTCATTAATTCCTGAAATCAGGAACTGTCAGTCCTCTAACTTTGTTCTTCTTCAATACTGTGTTGGCTACTCTGAGAATTTTGCTTCTCCTTCTAAACTTTAACATTGGTTTTTCAATGTCCATAAAATAGCTTGTTGGAATTTTGACTGGGATTGCATCGAATCTACAGATCAAATTGAGAACTGACACCATTGACTCTTCTCATTCATCAACTTAGAGTATCTCTCCATTTAATAGTTCTTTGATTTCTTTTATCATCAGGTTTGTAGTTTTTCTCATATTGATCATATGCATTTTTTTTTACATTTCTCTTTAAATATTTCATTTTGGAGGTGCTAGTGTAAATGGTAAGTGGTATTATTTTTTAATTTCAGTTTCAATTTGCTTCTTGGCGACATATAAGAAGCAAGTGGCTTTTGTATATTAACTTTGTTTCCTGCACCCTTGCTATAATTACTTATTAGTTCCAGGAATGTTTTGGCCAATTGCCGTGTATACTCGAGTATAAGCCGAGTTTTTTCCGACCAAAATTTGTGCTGAAAAACCTGAACTTGGCACAAATTTTGTGCCAGAAAAACTCGGCTTATACTCGAGTATATACGGTATTTCACATTTTTTACATAGATGATCATGTCATCTACAAAGACAGTTTTATTTTTTAATTATTTCCTTTCCTTTCCTTTTCTTGTTTTGCTGTATTAGCTAGAATGTTTAATATAATGTGGAAAAGAAGTGCTAAGAGGAAATATCTTGGTCTTGTTCTCGAGTTTTTGTTTTCCCCTCTCCCTCCCTCCCTTTCCATTATATCCATTCCAGGGGGCATGAAGTGGTCCTTTATTATGGATTTGGTTTGCATTTTTTTGGTGACTAATTATATCTGGTTTCTTTTCCTATGCTTATTGGCCATTTGTACATCTCTGGGGAAAATACCTAACCAGATGACTATTTTAAAGTTGTCTGTGTTTCTATTGAGTTGTTACTGTTCTTTATACACTCGAGAAACTAGTCACTTATCAGATACCTAATTTGCAAATATTTTCTCTTATTCTATAGTTTTTTGTTTTTTTTTTTTTTACTTCTATTCTCTATGAAGCAGAAAATCTGCTTTTTTTTTTTGATAAAGTCTAATTTATTTTTTCATCTGTCACTTAGACTTTTGTTGTCATCTCTAAAAAAATCATTGCCTAATCTATGGTCACAAAGACTTATATCTGTTTTCTTCTAAGACTTTTATAAATTTAACTTAACTTTTAGGCCTTTCATACATTTGAGTGTATTTTTTTCATATGGTATGAGATAGAGGTCAATTTGTCAGTTGTTTCAGATTTTTTTACATAGATGATCATGTTACTTCATTCAAATGCGTGTGCCTATTCAGTTGCCCCAGCATCACTTCTTTAGACTTCTCTTTCCCCATTCAGTCGTTTTGTTCCTATGGTTACAAGTCATTTAACAGCAAATGTGAGTTTATTTTTGAGCTCTTCATTTGTTTCTGAGCTACTATCTTGATTATTGTAGCCTTATAGTAAGTTTGAAACTAGAAATTGTGACTCTTCCAACTTTTTTCTCATTCTGCAACATTGGTTGTTCTGGGCCCCTTGAATTTCCATATGAATTTTAAATAATCTTGCCAATTTCTGTAAAGGAGTCATACAGAATTTTGATAAAGACTTCGTTGACTCTATAGATCAACTGGATGAAAATTACCACCTTACCAATATTAAATTGTCTAATTCATGGACAGTGGCTATCATTCTTTTTAGAGCTTTTTTATTTCAGCATTTTTGTTTTCAGAGTATAAGTTTTGCATTTCTTTTTTTTTAATTCAGTTTAAAATGTTTTATTTGATACTATTATAAATAGAATTGTTTTCTTAATTTCATTTTCAGAATTTTTCATTCTGAATGTCTAGAAATACTCTAAATTTTTACGTATTGCTTTCATGTTCTGCACTCTTGCTGAACTTGTTTATTCATTCTAATAGCTATTTTTTAGTAGATGCTTTAGGATTTTACATATAGAAGGTATTTTATCTGCAGAGAGCTTTAATTTTTCCTTTCCAAATTGTATTAGTTTTATATCATTTTCTTATCTAATTGCCCTGGCTACAACCTTCAGTACAGTGTTGAATAAACATGCTTAAGTATTTCTTTTATCCAGACTGTAGTTAAGTACATAACTAAGCATTGTATTCAGGGGGGTAAGGGTATAATTAGACCTATACATTGTGTGTGTGTATGTGATCCCAAGGGCACACACTGCCCTTGAAATCTTTTATATCTGCAGATAAGTTTGTGTTCTATCTACATTCACAGCAGAAAGAGTAAGGTATGTATGTGTTCTCGTATTTCTAGGCAAAATCTCAACCACTAAAGTGTATCTTCTAGTTCCTTCCTAATGTGGCTCACTTTCCTGGCTGATCTCTCTTCTGGGAGGATGTTCTATTTAAGGACACACAGAAACTGACAGATGTGAAGGAACATATGGATTGTAACTTATTTTAAAAACAGGAAGTGGAAAAGCTTAACCTCAAAATGAGAAAACTTAGAGCTGTCCTGTCTTCATGAAGGACTGCCATAGGAAGAAGCCATTAGATTTATTTGTGTTACAAGGGGAAGAGTTAGGACCAGTGGAAGATGGAAATTGAGTATCAGATAGCCTTTAAATGATGCTAACTATTCCACATTAGAATGTGCTCCCTACTGGTTAAATAAACTTCTTTTCATACGCCTCCTAAAGCACCTATAAAAAGTGAAAAATTGTACTCACAAACTTTATGATCTTAAGAATTTAATAAACTTTAATTTTAAAAAGCAGTCATTACCACATTTCAAAATCACCAAAAGGTTGCCTTTAAAATTAATTTTGTAAGTGAAGCATCACCCTACCTTGGGTCTTTTGGAGGATACACTTAGACTTTGGGTGACATTTCCTTTCTGTCAAGAGATTATCAAGTCAAACTGGCCTATTTTCCGTTTAAAAAATAAAATTCAAAATAAATCTGATTATTCACTGGGGCTGTTCACCCTGCCAAAAAGTTCAGTCTTGAATGATGAGGCCAGGCTTCCTCCCCTGCCATCTGTTGAACTTGGCTTAGCTTCCTGCAAATTCAAATGCTTCCTGTTTCAGAGGGCTTTAAACTTCCGTTCCCTAGATGTCCCTTCCACCCACAGCAAATTTCTCGGCCTCTCTAGCTATCTCTGCTTCTGCTCCCCCTCTTTGCTCTGACTTTAAAGGTTTCTCTTCTGGATTTAGAATAAAATTTCTTCAGAGGTGAATGCAGTGCCTTAAGGAGAATGTTAATGCCCCGTTTGCTTTGTTCTTAATTAGATTCCTTCAAGAGAAAACCTCCTGGCCTGGTTTATTATCTAGCTTTGTCAGAGCTTGTCTGCTTTATCTAAACACTTTGAAGAAGTCTCTTCACCCATGCTCTGCCTATACGCTTACAATGTAAATTTTCATAATGCTGGTCAATTGGGAAAGGGTGGAATCTGGGTGGCACAGATAAAGAAATCCTTCCGGGAACATTGCTAGTGGGGCCGGGAGGGAGAAGGAAGGGGGTGGGAGGGAGATTCAGAGAACTACAGAGACCATAAGCCTTTGGGCTCATACTGTTTAGTTGCTATTAGGTTTTTGGCCCCAATTCTGCTTCTGGGGAAATTTACAATTGCTGTTTTGACAAGTCATCAGAAGATGAGGGAGAAAAAGGTTATGATTCTCCCCTTGAAGTCCTAAATGTTGGCTGCTGAGTGTTGCTTCCTATTGGAAGCCTCTATTTCAATACCCAGTGGCAAAAGCAGAACATGCTTTTCCTTAGAAACTCTGTGAGCCCCTCCCCACTGTTAAAACAGGGCTCTTCATTTCTGGGCCCAATCTCCGTCATGGCATAAATAGAGCTGATCAACCTGGATTTAGTTGATGACCTAAATACTGTCTCTGGGTCATCAGTGACAGCATCTAAATCTCTTGCTCAGGTTCTCGATTTTTACTGCTGAAAGAGTGCTCTGGTTTGGTTTCTTCCCTGGAGTTTGAGGATAGTCCTAGAGACATTTTCTCATGTCTGATGCCCCATACCCCAACTAGCTCCTTCTCTCTTTCCTCTGTTTTCCCCTGTTAGCTCCACTATTCCTCCACTTCTACCACCCACATCATTATCATGACTTTAGTGTTTGGTTTGGTTCAACAACATCAGTTCTGAGTCTTGCCCGTTCTCTCTAAGGACAGACAAAATCGTGAGTGGACATTGAACTACAGCAGGAAGGATGGGTGCCATTCATGGAGAATGGTGCCAAGCCTCATTCGGGGCAAGTGTCCTGTGTGAACTGTACCATTTAAGGTTAATGACTTTAACCTTATTGGTAATGGGTACGAATGCATTAGAAGTGCCAACTGGAATGACGGCAATTAGTATTTCTTTTATTTTCTAAAGCTTGGCAAAGGAAAACCTAGGAAGATTAAAGTCTGATTTCTTGGAGAAAACACATCGGAGGCTCCAAAATATTGCATTCTTTGTGTTCATCTAACCTGCCAGGGAGATAATATTAAAACAATCAGCAAGGACCTTCAAAACCCCTCAGTATGTGCAGCTTAAGTGACACGATAGTGAAATCAGGTAGGAAGCAGCGAGGAACAAAGCCCAGGGTGTTGTCCTAGACCGGAATCAATGGGGCTAAGGTGAACATGGAGGTGGAGGAGGGGCTTGGAAGAGCTTTATTGGTTGGAAACAATTCTCTCTCCTAATTACCTCCTGATGATGGCTGCAGAAAGCAAAGTGGAGGTCCTGCTGAGCTTCTCAGGTTGCTCAAGTGACTTGGAGCTATACTAAAATAACAAACATGTTATAAATAGCTTCTGCATGACAGGGGGCTGCATGCAGAGATGAGGAGGGAGGTGGAAATGTCTGATGTAAGCCTCTTCTTTGCTGCATCGCCAACTACTTCAGTTCTTAATGAGAGTAGGAGATGGTCTTTGAAAATGCTTTAGATTTGGTATTTACAGGTTCCCAGATGCACCCGTTTTCTCCCTTACGTATTGCTGCCCTGATCCTTCACTGCACAAGATGAATAATTTACCAAAAAGCACATGTAAGTATTTCTTTATTATTCATCATAATGGACTGAGACAGAAGTAATTCTCCACTCTGCTGGAATTCCCCTAGGGCTTAACTTAACCAGGCTCTGTTTTGCTTTCCCACAGTTAATTTTGGTAGAAGGAGACTCTTCTCTCCAGACCTATGGCCTGAGTAGGAATTGGGCAGCTTGAGGTATGTGCAGGCAGAGAGGAGAATGGAAGACCCTGGGCAGACTGGAAGGTAATGTGAGGTCAAGTTTTAAGAGCACAGACAGCATATCTGTAGGGTGCCAAGTAATGAAGTGTTACAGAAGAATCCTCAAAGAATAACAGGAATCCATAGTCAGTGTGTGCTGAGGAAGTGCATTTAATTACCTTCAATATTCACCTGAGAGGAACACAATTAAGATGGTGCATCGGCTGTAAAGCATAGAGTTCATTAGGCATTTTCACCCAGGTACAGAGTTCTTCTTTCTCTTTTCTTTATTCTTACTTTTCTCTATTTTTTTTTTGTTTGTTTGTTTCCTCTTCTCTCTGTGCCTATTCCCTCTTCTCTTTTTTCCTTTCCTTTCTTTCTCAATTCACTTAAGGGAACTTCAGCCTTCCCGCTTTATGATAAAAATTGGGGTTTAATGCCAGAGTTTCAGGACCAAGTTTTGAGGGAAGGTTCCCCACCAAAAGCTCAGCCTCTCTTAATGAACTGCACACAGGTGTTAAGTACAATTTTGTACTTATTTCTGCCCTGTATTCACATGAGTGAAGTAGGGAACAGGCTGGAGACATTCAGGCTGCTTATGGGTCAGCCTTCCTGATCTTTTGCTTCACTCTGTGCAATGTCTCCTGGAGTAACAATACTCTCTCACTCTGATCCTAGCAGTCTGTGGCACAGAACTCCAGATGACACAAATTAAAAGCAGCAACTCTCAGGGCCTGAACTGGAAACATTTGCAAACATTAACCCTGTGACCTTATTGCCCCCAGGGAATATCTCTCTCTGGGCCTTTCCTGGCCCAAGGAAAGACTTTTGCCTGACTTCTATTGTATATTTTTAAGGAGAGTTAGTCCTCATAATCTATAGAAAATGAGCCACTCTTCTGGAAAAAGATGATTGGCTTATTAAAAATATATAGCATATATTTTTAAACAGGAAGAGCTGACATTCTGCAAGTGCCATGCTCACATGAGTAGTAAAGACTTCACCTCATAGCCTTCCTCCTCCATTTGTTTCCAATTCTTTCCTACAGGATTGATTGATTGATTGATTTTCCTGTTTAGGTTCCATTTACTTTGTTCTTCTGAATTACCAAGGCACTCTCCCTCAGTGGTATAAAGGAAATGGTAGCAAGTTACAAATAAAACTGCTTCAAAATTCTTTTGAAAAAGTGAACATTTCTATTTTTCCATCTGGAATGAGCTGTATAAATGCCTAGAAGTTAGTGAGTCTGTCTTGTATTGCCAGGAAAAACCAACGACTGATAAAGGTTTTCTAAACTCTTTGGTCAGTCACATCTAAAGTCATTGAGGGTAAAACAGCCTAAGAACCTAATTCCATATGTAACTGAATGCAGAATGCAGAGGGTTTTGAAGTTTTCTACTTTTTAATAAATGCGGCATGAAGTAGATGATTATTTTCCTTTATGAATGACTGTGTTTCTGCTTTTTAAAATATTTTGATTTCTGCATGTTTTAGAGAGTAGTTATCTGATACAGCATTTTCCCAAGTCTACCTATTTTAGCTGGCTCTTTTCTGTCCTTTGGAGATTATTTTTAAAAACTCAAATAAGCTTTTGTTCAGGTTTGCAGTCTGTTCAGGACAGCACCAGATGTGTTAAGCAAACTGACCACCTCCTTGGCCATTAAGCCACCATCACTCGAACTCATACAATGTCTATCTTCTAAATTTGAGGCAGCATGGTCTAAGGGCTGGGGTCCAGAGAGATGGACATCCCACTAAATTTTCCAAACTTTGTAAACAGTGCATGTGTAGATTGAGAGAGGAATGCCAGGGAAAGTTGAAATCATTATCATGCTTATAGTATCATTTTTTAGTTTTAAGTAATTACAGAAACATAACAGCAAACATTTGCTGACTATTTATTGTCCTTCTGAAAGGTCATAACAGTGTTAAAAAGGATTGTTTCTTTGATATTCACAATGACCTATGATTCTTTACAAATATTATTTCTACTTTATATATGAGAAAGCTGGTCCTCAGAAAGGATCAAGAGTTTAGTGAATGGCAGACCTGTAACTGGAACTTACATGCTTCTTAGTAAAATATTTATGCTCTTACCCTGTATGTTACACAGAAATCTTATGGAGCAAATAACAGCTAATCAATATTCAGCATATTTTTTGATTTCATAAATAAATCAGTAACTGGGTAAGTTTCGCTCGAACCAAAAAGGGGCGAGGGCTTGTTTATGCGCAATTCTGGAGAAAGAAGGATGACCTTTGAGGTTTTGCCTGTCTTTAGGATCCTGTGATCCTGTACATTGTATGTGGGAAGGTATTTGTAGGGAAATCTGAGGGCTGTAATTTCTGCAGTGCTGGAGCCTTTGCTCCCATGACACTCATGCGTGGAGCTTGTGGCTGACTTGCGCCATTCTTCAAAAAGATATCAAGCTCCCCAGACTCTCTGCTTTTAATTTAA
Organism: Loris lydekkerianus; assembly: GCA_963574355.1. NCBI lineage: Eukaryota > Metazoa > Chordata > Mammalia > Primates > Lorisidae > Loris > Loris lydekkerianus. The sequence continues at coordinate 35,414 of CAUYPK010066197.1, read as the reverse complement.
AATTTTAATTTATACTTTTCCATGGATGATACTAAGACAGACATGGCCGTGAGTAAATATGTCAGGATAATCTATTGAATGGAATTAAAATGGTATGTACTCGGGAAACATTTTAATTTTATCTTGCTCACTTCTTTGCCAAGTCTAATGAACAAATTGGGAGGCTGAGTTTTAAAGCTGTTTGGGATGGGGAGAAAGGGAGGGCAGAGTTGGAATCAAACAACAAATAAGTAACTGAGATTGTCTGGGTGGCTTCCTAGGGCATCCCTGACAGGTCACAGGGCAGTTCCTGACCCAGCTGTATATAACAAGTCAGCAGGTGTGAGAGCTGATGCCCTCATTGCCTTTTATTTATTTATTTATTCTTTGTTGTGTTTTTGTTTGTTGAGACAGAGTCTCACTCTGTGCACCCTGGGTACTATGCCATGGAGTCACAGCTTACAGAAACCTCAAACTTTTGTGCTCAAGCCAGCCTCATGCCTCAGCCTCCTCAGTAGCTGGGACTACAGAGACCCACTATGACACCCAGCTAGTTTTTCTATTTTTAGTAGAGATGGGGGGGTCTCACTCTTGGTTAGGCTGGTCTCGAACTTGTGAACTCAGGCGATCCACCCACCTTGGCCTTCTGGAGTGCTAGGATTATACGTGTGAGCCACAGTGCCATGGAATTGTAGAATTTTGTACTATTGGCCAGGATCAGAGGGGCAAGGAAATTGGGGCTAGATATTGGGAAAGAAGAGACTTTTACCCTTCTTACCTTACAAAAAACTTCTCTTCTTTACCCATAGGCCCATTGCCTTTGACATGGCTTTGCCTCATGCCATAGCACACCGTTTAGGTCAGTCACAATGGAAAATGGACAACAGGAGGTATCTCAGAGCCACATTGGGACTCTGGAAAGAAGTGAAGGCCACACACCAATGGCTTGCCCGGCGCACTTTTCTGTAGAAACCCTTTGCTAAAATCTCTGCTTGTTTTTGTGTATCCAAAGACACAAAATATCACCCTTCCTCTAGAACCCACGAGCTCATGATGTCTCCTTGGGGTGGGAATGAGGGTCTCAGAATAATTTTCCCTTTTCCACAGTGTCCTGCAGTATCTGTACAATAAATGTCGCTTTAGGGAATTGAAGGTATTATTCTGAAACTCGTGAGCTCACATAACCTGTTCCCCTATGATTCAATTCCCATCACTTCTTTACTCTCCTCTTCTTCGCATTGACACAGTTGCATCTGATCTCTGCAATGTCTTCACCTAAAATGAGAATGGTTCTTCTCGACTGGGAGTCCTCTTGTTTATACACTGAAGCTGCCCAAGGACACCACTGCATAAGCTATTGAGGCCCGTGGGCTGACCGAATTCTCTTTCAGGTGTGCACAATTGCATTGATTGATCTCTCAATTATGTATTTTTAGAAATACAGCATGTTACCAACCACAGGACATCAATCTAGAAACCAGCCCATCAACCACTGTGTCAACACACTGGGAAAGAGGCCTGATCAAAATACGAAGTTCAAGTTGTCCGAGTGGCTTTAGCTGAGAAAATAATCCTTAGAGGGAAATGACATCCCCCTGCAAAACTCCATGCAGGTTGAGGATAGAACAATTCTGAAGAGTAGGAAATTCTTTTTTTAATTATAAAATCTTATTAGAAGTGAAAAAATGGAAATCTCATATTATGTCTGGTCTCTTGGCCCACACAATAAACTGAACTCAACCACTAGGTCAACCTTCATTCTATATAGATTGGAAAATACAGAAGGAGAAGACTTCAGAATTCCTTGGCAATGATAAAAAAGAAAAAAGTGGATCCATTACCACTTGATTAAACTCATATACCCTCCTGGATCTTATAAGCTGAATGATGTCTTTCCAAAAGAGGCAATATAGCTGTCCGAGAAAAGTAATAGAGTAGGCACTAGGAAATGTCAGTTCTGAATCTTGTATGTGCATTGTTTTCTTCAGTTCACATCACACTGAATAATTCCATGGGGTAAATAGGTTCATCCCCCTTCACAGGTGTGAAAATGAAGATTCTAAGAGGTTAAAAAAAATGCCTATTTTAGGCCCCACCATTAGTGAGTAGCAGAGCCCTTGGCTAGCTGATGCCAGACTGTCTCATTAGCATAATAAGGTATTGTCTCTGTCATGCTCAATCTGTATATGTCATCAGAGCTCTTGAAGAACTCCCACCTCCCACCATCATTCTCAATATCGTCAAGGGGAACGTGATGACCTACTGGTCTCCAAGTCATTTGACCTCTTGCATTGACAAAGGCCGCCATTGCATAGTCGACCCTTATTCTTACTTTCTGTCACATGAAATTTCTTTCATTCAAGCTCACTTTTATTAATACTTCTAGTGCAGGCTGGGTACAGTGGCTCACACTTGTAATCCTAGCACTTTGGGGACAGCAAGGCAGGTGGATCACCTGAGATCAGGAGTTCAAGACCATCCTGAGCAAGAGTGAGACTGGGTCTCTACTAAATAAAAAAGAAAGAGAGGAGAGGAGAGGAGAGGACAGGAGAGGACAGGAGAGGACAGGAGAGGAGAGGAGAGGACAGAAGAGGCGAGGAGAGGAATGGAATCTAGCTGGGTGTTGTGGTGGGTGCCTGTAGTCCCAGCTACTCTAGAGGCTGAGGCAAGGAGGTAATTGGAGACTCAGAATTTGAGTTTGCTGTGAGCTATGATGATGCCATGGCACTCTACCCAGGGAGACAGAGTAAGTCTGTGTTTCAAAAATTAAAAAGAAAAAAGAAAGATTTCAAGGCATTGAGTCCCCATATTTGTGCATCTATCAGCCCTTCCTGTCTTTACTCTTCATCTTTGCTGTTTCCAATTCCTCTAGTCTGTGGCTTTTTCTCTCTCGTTCACCTGGCATCCTCTAAGATAGTGTGAACCCAATCACCCACATCTTTTATCCCTGCAGATGAATAATACTGGAGAATGTCCTGGAGATGGACAGAGTAGTGTCACCATAAATTCTTAACCATCAACTACCAATGGAACCTCAGCAGCACATCCCATGAATCCCAGCACAATTCCTTAGTAATTTTTTTTCTCATTTTCTGCAACATTTATTGCACTGTTTTTTTGCATCCTCCATCCTCTTTCTCCTATTCTCCCATTTACCTTCAACAGATAATGCCATCTCCTTTGCAGAAAATAGGAACCATCACTCATTTGCTTCCTTGATTTTTGTAGCTAAATCCACAGAGCAACCTGAGTTGCTATTATTTTTCCTTCTCCTATAACATAGCAGGTGAAACATCTCTCTCTCACGTGCTTTAGATCCAACACTCACCTCTACTGTAACTTTTCTCTGCCATTTACCCTTCTCCTGCATTAACTCTGGCTCCCATTTAATGAAATTGTCCTCAGTGCCCACTCCTTGTCTCATTCACAGTAACGTCTCTAGTGCCTAAAAGGAGGCTATTTGGAAGCCCCGGTATGTGGGTGTTAAGTACGGAGCTTGTCAGAAATTCAGAACCTTGGTCTCCACCCAGATCTAGTGAGCTCCCACAGGTGCTATATGGGTACATCCTAGCACCCAGTAGATACTCAGTACATACTTGCAAAATGAATTCTTTAGTTCCCATGTGTTTCTAGTCTTAAATAAATAAACAAAAACCCTTTGCCTGCTTCTCTCTATCCCCTCTTTGCTCTTGAAAATGTTGGCTGCAGACCCTGTGGCCAATGTCCCCATTCACTTGTCATCCCTTCCTTCACCTTGGTTCCTACACCCCCTTCCTTAAGTTGTAGACATGGCTGGGCCTTCATGTCTACCTTGATGGTCTCTTCATTATCTTTCTGCCACTGGCCCTGATACTGTCCCATCTCTAAAGGAAGACCAGGATACTCCTATAAAAGTCATAAATTAAGTGATGGCCTGGCTCTACTCCATGGACTCCCCACTATACCTAGAATAAGGTACAAGACGCAGTGCCGTGGAGGTGTGCACCTCCATAACTTTGTGGACTGTATCTACACTTCAACCACCTGACTCGGATCACTCTGGCTTCCTCTCTGTTCCTTACCTGAGTCATCCTTCATCCCAGGCCCTGCATACCTGCCTCGCCCTCTAAGACGTCCTCTAAAAGCAAAGTTTGACCTTACTGTTCTTTTCACCCTGAGATGAAGTGACTTTAGAGTGGCCTGTGTCCAGCCTACATATTCAAGTAAGGTTTGGACCCTCTCTAAGTGGCTCTTACCCCTCACCATTTTTGTGCAGAAGCTTTCAGATACATTCTCCACCAATGCCTTATCAGCAGATATTAGTTCTAGCTCTAGCTAATATCTGCTGATATTACTCTCAATGTGTTTCCAACTGTCTGAATCATAAAGTTTTCCCTTATCAATTTAGGGCTCTTGTTAGTCCCCAAGTACCAGGCCATGGACTGGTACTGGTCCTGGTCCACGGCCTGTTAGGAACTGGGCCACACAGCATCCCTGCCTGAGCTCTGCCTCTTACCTCGCCCTCCACCTCCACGTCCCCCTTCCATGGAAAAATTATCTTCCATGAGACTGGTCCCTGATGCCAAAAAGGTTCCAGTCCATGCGCTGTTAGGAACCAGGCCACACAGCAGGAGGTGAGTCATGCTCAAGCAAGTGGAGATTCAGCTGTGTTTATAGGCACTCCCCAGACGGCCCTCGCATCACGACCTCAGCTCGGCCTCCTGTCCTATCCACCCCGCCTCACTGCCTGTGGAAAAATTGTCTTCCGTGAAACTGGTCCCTGGTTCCAAAAAGGTTGAGGACCACTGCTGTACATGACCAGCTTAGGGCTCAGCTCAGCTCAGCTGTGGTCATGCATGTGTGTTCTTTCCCTTGCTGTAGGACACATCGCTGCTGTTAACACTGAAAGCTTCATGACGGTACACACGTGACTTACAGCTCCAGGTCTTATTTCTAGGGCCCGGCGGAGTGTCTGGCACTTAACAGATGCTTGGTAAATATTTGTTAAATGAATGAACAAATGCATAATTTTTATTTTGCCCATGAATGTGACAGGGTGTCTTTTCAGTGCTCCGTGTTGTATTATTTGCCTGAAGATCATAAGAGCCTTGAAGGCAGGGGCTGTCTCTTACAATGGTTTTTGTTTTTATTTTTATTTTATCCTTGCCTCTGTCTCCTTGGGAAACCATTAAAGTGATCTCCCCAGCACATCCTGTGAATTTATAGAGTGACTTGAAGGCTGGAAAGAAACCAGCTCAATCATTCACTGTTTTGTGCAGAGAACTTTCTCTTGCCTTTCTGCCTACCCTTTCTTTTTATAATTATGTTTCCCTACCCTATGCTTTATTTCTGTTACCAAGATAGGAATTCTCCTCCTCTCTCCTCCCACAGCCAAGCAGTTTAACCCCTCTTTTGTAGTTGTAAGCAATTTCCACTTCCTTGCAGAACCATCTTTCCACATAAATCACTCTCTTCATTTTCCCTCCCTGCACCGGATGCTCTGTTCTGAGCGCCTCCGGCCCAGCTGCCTCACTGGGGTTGTGCAGTGTGTGGAATTGCTCTCTGCATTCATGGGAGCTCCCACTGTGCTTGTGGGGACAAGAGGGTCGCCGTGCCTGCGTCAGGACACAGTGAGCACTGTTTAGATGGCCTTGTGTATCATTGGTCGGGGCTGAGACCACAACACGTCATCAGCCTGATTTTCTGCTTTAGGTGATGCTGTTTGGGGGACACCCTGCACCTTCTTGGGTTGTGTGTCAACTGGTCTGTTTCCTCTGTGGCCCTGGCAGGTATTTGTGTGTTTTGTCTGCACGGCACCTTACTCTCCCTCCACACACACACAGACACACAGATATGTCCTCTTCCTGTGTATTAATGTGACATCCCCATTCCAGCCAGTGTTGGCATGCCACTGCCTTTCAACTTCAGCATGAGCTGCAAATGTCACGTGCCTGCCAGTCTTCAAAGTCAACCTCCTGTACTACTGAAATATTTTCACGCTATCCCCTCTCTAATAGTGGCTGTTAGCCCTCGCCATTTTTCTGCGGAAGCTTTCAGATACATTCCCCACCAATGCCTTATCACCAAATATTAGCTCTAGCAGAGTTATTACTCTCGTTGTGTTTCCGACTATCTGAATCATAAAGTTTTCCCTTCCATAATTTAGGGTCCTTGTTGATGCTCTAAAGTTGGCTCTATTTCTAACTCAGGAAGTAACCGAGTAGTTAAAGCCTCCCAGGAGAACAGCTTTTGCAATTTAGAATACCTTGGGAGTTGATCTAAAACTATTTCATTTGGCTTGCCTGTTCTCCTTTGCTTTAAAAAATTATTTATTATTGGCCTGTGAGTTCTTTAAAGCAAGATCTTCTTCCCGTTCTCTCAACTGGCATTAGTAATAGATTTTGATGCATTGTGAGGTTTTTCTTAACAAAGTCAGTTAACTGTCCATGTCTGGAAAAAAGGCAAATAACAAAACAGAAAACAAATAACAACCTAATGTTAGGATTTTGTATTTTAAAAAAGGAAATTCAGAGGGTGGTGCCTATGGCTCAAGGAGTAGGGTGCGGGCCCCATGGACCAGAGGTGATGGGTTCAAACCCAGCCCTAGCCAAAAAAAGCTGCCAAAAAAACACAAAAAAATGAAATTCAGAGAAATTAATTTGAGGCTTTAACATTTCACTCATCACCTTTACAAGCAGTTCTTAAATTGAGAACTCTATAGAGGGATGCTTAAAAGGCAGGGGCAGGCAGGTGAGAGAGACAAAATTTCAATGGATTCTTGTGATAACGTTTCTTTTTTATTTTATATGCGATCATAAAACTAAGTATAAATGCTGTAAGCTTATACCCGTATATGACACTAACTTCAGAAATAGTAAATTATACATATATATAATCACTAAAATTTAAATTCTGAACATTAATTTAGTGGAACAGATGATGTTTTATTAAAATCAAATCCCAAGTGTCAACGTGAGTGAGGCCCTGAGTGCTGTGAGGCATTGCTTTTGAATTCTGCCTGTGCCACGTGGTGACTGAGTTCTCCTTCCACACGGCCACATTCTACCTGTGGGGAAGCTTCAGGATGCAGACCCAGCTTCCTTCAGCTTTCCCTGGCGGAGATGCATCTCTGACGAAGCAAGTCAACCCTGCCTTTCTCTCGCTGGCCCGAGACAGTGAGAGGCATCCTCTTGCATTCCCAGTGTTACAGTCACGGGTGCAGATCTGAACATTTCAATCTAAGTAGTGTTATCTAAGTAGTGTCCAGAATATATATGTATTATATTTGTCCAGATTGTGATAGAAATGAAAACACTAAATTAAAAAATACACATAGTAGTGGCTTGGCGTCTGTGGCTCAAGCGGCTAAGGCGCCAGCCACATATACCTGAGCTGGCAGGTTCAAATCCAGCCCAGGCCACCAAACAACAATGACAGCTGCAACAACAACAACAAAAAAATAGCCGGGCATTGTGGTGGGCACCTGTAGTCTCAGCTACTTGGGAGGCCGAGGCTGGAGAGTCACTTGAGCCCAGGAGTTGGAGGTTGCTGTGAGCTGTGATGCCACAGCACTCTACCCAGGGCAACAGCTTGAGGCTCTGTCTCAAAAAAAAAAAAAAAAAAAATACACATAGCGACCTCATGACCCCTGTTTTTGTCTACACGTGTGAGTGTACATGGTTCTCACAGAAAGACGTAAATATACACGTATCCCAAAGGATGTTCCCTTCACCCACCTTACCTGGATTCTCTTGATGCTGATTCGAAAACATCATCTTACATCTTTTAATCATTATAAACACATGTTAATCACCTACTAGCTGCAGGTGGCCTCTGAGAAGTGCTGGGGGTACGGAATGGATATCACTCATGGTTCTTATCCAGGTGCATCCACAGCCTAACACATGGGGACGTAAAGAACTAAATGCAGTGGTGTAAGTTCCATGAAGAAATCCAGGAGTGTTGATTTTAACATTACATTTCAGAGAGAATGGAGGTTTAGCATGATGGGTCTGTTTTAGAGATTCAACTGTATTTGAATTAAAGCAGAGGGGTGTGTACTCTCTTTTAAGTATCACCCCAACCACAAAGGTGGAAGTATAAAGTCATTTTCTTATTAACTCGCAGGGTCCCCAAAAGTTGATGCTTTGAACATTAATGCCTACAAAGTTGTCAGTACGTGAGGACACCATTTGGGAACATGGCTTTCAAGACTTGTTCTCCGACGCATATGGTCTAAATGTTCCTACAGCTTACGGGGTGTGTGTGTGAGAGGTGAGCTTTATTTTTAAGTTGAACATAATTTTCAGATGTGCATCTTGTTGCACCCAAACTTAGGAAGGATCATATAAATATTAAACATTTGGCATTCAGGTCACGGAAGGGCATTTCTTGACCATTCTGTCCTTGACCATTCTTTCCCAGAAGTGCTCACAATCTCCGGGACACCCTCTCTATTCCTATGTATGATTTATTTATTTTATTTATTTATTTATTTTTTTGTCTCTCCACCTATCATTTTGAAAGTAACACACATATTCTCAGGTGCATGTTTGTCTCTCGCTAGGTGTTGTATCACAGGGTGAGAACTTTGTTCCCTACTGTATTCATAGCTGCTCTAAAGTTATTTAATATACATCATGGGCTTATTAGATTTCTGTCGAATGATGACAGCACTTTTTTCTTTTGTGGTTCCAAAAGAAAAAAATAAAAGGAAAAGGAAATACTACAAAAAAAAAAAAAAAAAAAAAGAAAGCTGGCCAATTTCATTTTTCAGGAAGAATTTGTTGTTTTGATTAAAATACCAACCAGTTGCTCCTCTAGTTTCTTCAAGGTGATTGGTGAGTAGTTGTCAAGAGGAGTCCCCAGGGCAGCAGCGTCAACATTATCATCATCTGGGAAGTCGTTAGAAATGTGCGTTCTTGGTTCCCTCCAGGCTCAGGAACCAAAAGCTCTTTGGGGATCTGAGCCCCAGAGATCTGTATTTTCTGTGCAGAGTATGGAAATCACGCTTAAAGGCATGGATCTTCTCTAACTGCACCTCTCCCTCTGAAAGCAAAACCAAACAACCCACATCTTAATCCCTCATCCCTATTTAGAACACCTGATTTTTTTCAGACATTTCTTTCCTCTTTCTGACTTTTTTCCACCTGTCCTCACCCATGGCAGGGTGGAGAGAGAAAGTATGAAAGTCATGCCCACACAGCTTTACTTTTCTCCTCTCTGTCTCAGTTTCATCATCTGGAAAATATCGATAATAATAGAGCAAGTCTCAATGGGTCTTTATGAGGACTCCTTGATGTCTTATGTACAGAGTTCTTACATTTCTGTCTGGTGTACTACAAGCCACATATAATTTTTGGGTCTACTTGTGATAGACTTGTACAGAGTTATGTTTTATCAAGGGCCAGTCAGTAGGGTCAGTTTGGAATGTAAGAATTTTAAATATTGGGAAGAATTTTCAAGAGATCAGAACATTGCCATTAGCCGTCCTCAACTTACTCTGTAGCTCCCCTTTATTTGATGTAAAAAAATGCTCCCCTATATGTTTCTTGGTAAGGAGGACCCAGAACATTGCCATGAACAGCAGTGAAGGAGCCAGGGTTTGGAAGAACAGTTAAGCAGACTGTTTCAGTCCTTCCTTGAGCTCTTTCTCCTGCTGCTTGGAGGAGCTTGGAAGAACCCTGTGGTGAGAGAAGAAAGCATGAAGCCAGGAAACTACTTCCTTGTGAAGCACAGAGACATTGTGAGGAAAGTAACTGTCCTCAGCAAATGTTCTTGTTCCACCACGTTCTCTGTGGTTCATTGGGTTCTGGGAACTGTACACACGTTGTGAGCCATCTTGCCGTGTTAGAGGGATGGCTGTTGCACAGTGGCCTTGCTATTTGCTCTTTATGCCTACTAATGAGACCCAAGTTCAAGAGCAAGCAAAGTGGGCCACAGTCATCCTGGTCCTCCATCTGGAGTTTGATTACCCATATGTTTCTTAGTAAGAGACATATGTCCAGATCATTGGAAGAATGTTCTGGCCCTGGAGTGTAGATTTGTACTGATGTGCTTCAAAGTCAACCCTTACTAGACCCTGGGGTAATTTTCACTGGTTCTATGCTTCCTCAAGTAGTGACCAGTCCTATACAAGGGCAGCGATATAAGGGCAATGATCATTTCAAGAGCTCAAATTCCCTGAAGTTAATCTGCCTGGGAAAGTGCCTGACGTTGGGCTGGGACTCTGTTCTCCTTCTGACTGCCTCAGCTTCACACATGGTGCAGGAGTCAATGTTCCTGGGCTTCCATTAACACTTCCATCACCCGACTATCATCACGCAGGATAATATTCTTTTTTATTTTTATTTTTTTTGAGACAGAGTCTCAAGTTGTCACCCTTGGTAGAGTTCTGTGGCGTCATAGCTCACAGCAACCTCCAACTCTTTGCCTTAAGTGATTCTCTTGCTTGAGCTTACCAAGTAGCTGGGACTACAGGCACCCACCACAATGCACCGCTATTTTTTTGTTGTTGCAGTTGTCATTGTTGTTTAGCTGGCCAGGGCAGGGTTCGAACCCATTAGCCTTGGTGTATGTGGCTGGTGCCATAACCACTGTGTTACAGGCACTGAGCCACAGGGTCACATTCTCAAAGGAGAGTTCGTGAAAGTAAAGCAGAGATGGACTAACAGCAGTGGCCGGTCATTGCATGGGTGCATTCTCTATCTGATTGTAAGGAATTAGAACTCAGAGATAGAAGACTGAGGGCAGTGCCATTTGGCATATGAAAATAAACAGCTGGTGATCTACCCAACCATTCTAAGTGTGTTGGGTTAAACAAGATGCTTCTAGTGAAAGAGTAACATCTTTTGAATAATCATTTGGTAAGTCCTGATGAAAGGTGATTGGGTTCTTTTGCAGATATTAAGAAATGGAATGAATAATAATACAAAATTATAAACCCCCTTGTAAGTCAAGTGTTTTCTACTTCATTGCTTTAAAAGAAATAGAAGAATGAATTGATCTGTCAGCTGTGAGATTATTAAAATTATATTTGAAGATCTATTATTGTATGACTTTTGGCATATACCTTAGAAGGCATTCAAAAACTTAAGTGGCATTGCCATACAAAATTTTCATTTCCATCTTCTTGCTTACACGAACAAGGTTTCTCTAAAGCCAAAAATAGGAAAAACAAACAAACAAAAAAAAAAACTGAACTCTTATCTCATTCTAGCAGTAAGTGATATCTGTCTATGGTATTGGAAAGAAAACCTCATCTATCACATTAAGAGCTATCTTTCCCAGAAATTTTTTATGTTTAATTATTACTTAACAAAATGTATAATATATTTATGTCATTTTACCAATTTTGTGTTTGTAATGCTAACTCATTTTTTAAAAATATTATTACATAAAGTTTTATAGTCATAGACTATAAAAGAAATTTAAATTTCAATCTATACATATATAGTTACAAATAAATACGATAGGTTTTGTAAGCATAAAATATATCCTGCAGAGGGCATATAATGAAAATACAAGTTCTAGTTTAAAAAAGAACAATGCATATTTTAATACTGTTAAGAGATTATTCATGAATTTTGAAAGTGGATAATCATGAGGGTCCATCGCTGTGGTATTTAGAGTCCATTGAACGTGTCTATCTACCAATCATCTATCTACATAAGTTCTGGGACCTTTTTATTTTAAAACTGTGAATATTCTCTTCAAGCCAAAAATGTATCCTTTGCCACTATAGCGTAAATAATTTTTATGCCAACTTAAAAATGTGGGTTATATAACTGACCAAAATTAAAGCAAAAATATTTGCTTATACTTAGTCATCTGGGTTTGTGTCTCCCCAAGACTAGAAAAGAGCCCCCCCTCCAAAAATTCTGTCCCAATCTACTTCAAGGCTTACTCACTCCTGGAATTCTACTATACAAACTTTATTCTTATAGGAGGAGTCATTTATTTATTTATTTATTTATTCATTTAGTTTTCAAGACAGAGTCTTGCTCCGTTGCCCTGGGTAGAGTGCCGTGGTGTCAACCTAGCTCAGAGGAACCTCAAACTCCGGGGCTCAAGCGGTCCACCTGCCTCAGCCTCCTGAGTAGCTGGGAGCAGAGGTGCCTATCATAATATTCTGCTCATTTATCTATTTTAGTAGAGACGGGGTCTTGCTCTTGCTCAGGCTAATTGCTAATTCTTGAGCTTAACTAATCCTCCTGCCTCTGCCTCCCAAAGTTTTAGGATTACAGGTGTGAGCCATGGCCCCTGATCATAGGAAGAGTCATTTAAATAAGGAGTTTGCTTTTATGAAAATACAGACATCATTAGAAAACGTTGAACATTGGTCCCTTACCAGTCATTTACAACTGAGAGGGAATGAATTTATCATATTTTTCCCACTTACAAATGCTTTTAAAAGTAGGGAGCAGGGAAGGTCTAATAGGATTTTAATCCTCATATAGGAAATGTAAAATTGTTATAAAAGGAAGAAAATTGACCAGAAAAAGAAAGGAGTTGCCCCAGGATTTGGGGGAAACAGCATGACTTCAATTTTTCTTTATACCAGGGACATATCTACAGAGATGGAAAAGAATCCTTCAGCGGTACCTAAATGATCAGTCCTAATTGGCGAATGCATTTGGGCCCCTAAAACTCACCTCTCACCTCGTACTTAGACATACCCAGAGGTGATGCAGAATTAGATCTGTAACTACTGGTGTACAGGGTGCCTGTGGTCAAGTGAAAGAGAAAGTTTCACAGGAGCATTAGAGTATGATTCTATCTGAGGTAAAAAACTAATGAATACAAGCTTTATACAAGTGAGTACCTGTCTTCAAGGAGTAGGATGTTGGAGATGACAGAAGTGTTAATGAAAGAGCACCGGCTGCTGCAAGTTGGGGGGTGAGCGGCTTGCTGGACCTCTGGGACCTTGTATTACCCACATTTCTTACCCGCTTTGCATCATTCACATGTGAAAACATGCTTATCTTTTGTAGTTAGGAAAGTGAAACCAGCAAATAAAGAATATGTAGAAAAGAACAATTTCTTCCCGTCATACTGTGAAAGTGCCCAATTACACCCCAGCCACCCCTCTTCCACAGGGCTGAGTGGCAGGTGGGGAGCGCATAGAAAGACCTCAGTGACTGGAAGCTGGTGTTATTTTCATTGCCCTAGAGGCCCTAGATTGGCTGTTTTCCCTTTTCAAGAGGGGCTGTTGTTTCGGTGCTCTGAGACCCTGGGCTGTTTAAGCCTACGTGAGGTTGGTCACATGGCCAGCGCCTGATCTCTCCACGGAAGCCTGTGTCTTTCCCTCTCCTGAGCCCTGTCTGCAGGATCTCGGTTGCCAGCTGTGTGGTAGGTCATACTAAGCGTGGGAAGACCCCTGTGTTCACCTCACTTGGAGGCTTTTGGCTCTTGTCCCTTTTCTCTCTACTAGGACATCATGAGGCTGGCTGTCATTGAGGGTTCCCATGTGTAGCGTTGAGCAGTGGGTGGGCAACTCCATTTATAAAGGAGTCTGTTTTCTCACGCATCCTTCCATCCCCATGATCTAAGTTCCTGGGGCACATATGCAAGTGTGTAACACATTTATCTCTGCATGAGGCATGATAGCCTGCAGGTCATACACCGCAACTAGCAAATTCCTCTTGTATTCGAGCAGAGGAAGTGAGCAGTAGAGGCCAGCTCTGTGCTGTGACAGCAGCACTGTTCCAGCTCCCAGTGGGGCACAGAGAGGGGTATACAGGGAAGAGGGACTCTGCTGGTGATTTCATTCTTCTCTCTCCTGAAATCTTAGCAGGCAGCGTGACTTCCTCAGTAACAGTTGGCTTTCTAAGGTGAATCTTACCAACCCGTGTTATAAATCGTGGTGTGCAGGCTTTGGGCTGCTTAGGGGCATAAGGAGATTATCAACACCAGGGAGGGCTGGAGGTAAATATGTTCAATTTTTGATTAACTACAAGTTAAGTATTTGCTTTGTGGATTATCTGTGACCTATTTGAAATACTGATCCACTTTCTCTCCCCTGGGCCCCTGGGCCTCTTCTCCCACAAGGTGGTAAATGTGCTTAAGAAATATAAACTCATTTTCATATAAGCCTAGAGGGGAAAAATAAGAGGGAAAGAAAATGTACTGCAAAGAGAGTCACATCATTTCCTCCTATATCGAGTAGAAATGATTTTGCATCATGGGTTCTCCAAGACGAATCAGGCCACGCTTAACTTTACATGAGAGAAATCTCATCAACGATGGATTATTTCCTTTCAGTGTTTCAATTACTCCTTAAAGTGCAACACTGTAGGCATAACATGACCTCTCTCTCTCTCTCTCTCTCTCTCTTTTTCTCTCTCCCCTACCCCCACCCCACTCACAGGTGTACAATAGATGACCGGGTCACCCGTGTGGCCTGGCTGAACCGCAGCACCATCCTCTACGCTGGGAACGACAAATGGTCCATAGACCCGCGAGTGATCATCCTGGTCAACACGCCAACCCAGTACAGCATCATGATTCAGAATGTGGATGTGTATGACGAAGGTCCGTATACCTGCTCTGTGCAGACAGACAATCACCCCAAAACTTCCCGGGTCCACCTCATAGTGCAAGGTAAGTCCCAGCCGAATCTAAGGCCGGCATTCCTGTTCTACTCATGCGTGAAGAAGAGGAAGTCATTTTCCTCATTATGTCTAGAAATTGACTATGTGACTTGAATCCCGTCTCATCCTTGGGTTTCTTAACTAAGTGCTGGATATCTTCTCCAAGTGTTCGGTTCTACCTGCAGTCCTTTCGTCCTCATCAGGAAACTGTTTGGTGTGTGCTGGTTGAGTTCTCTCGAGTGAGTTAGCACTCTGTGCAGCAGGAGCGAGACGTGCACAAAAAGATAAATGCAGTGGTAGTCTCAGGGCCTTTTAATTATCTTTTAGAGGTTTGCTCTATAATGCATAATAATATAGATGTGAATGCGTGTTACTTGAGTATTTTTTCATAGCTGGTAATCCTGTGTGTTCTGGAAGGGTCTGTGAGTGCTGGTGGGTCAGAGCCAATGTGGTATCACTGCTGTGATCAAATACTCTCTCTCAGCGCCTCACGGTGAAGTCCAGACCCACGAGGGCTTCTGGTCAGAATGAGATCTCCCAGTCTACATTTGGACATAAATTCAGATAATTTTAAAAAGGAGGGAGGAAAGAGAAGAAAGCCTTAACATCCTCTTCCATTCTTTTAAAACTTTGAATCACGATAGCCCAGGAATAGTATCACATGTGCATTTTTAATTAGTTTTTGATTTAAATTTTGTATCATATCTTTTAAAATTGGGACTGAGCAAGAGTCAGAATCTCAGATAGTAAATATCAAGAATTGAAAAACACACATACAGATAGTAGTTCTGAGATTTTGAGAACCATTTCAACAAGGCGGCAATCCATATAAATTTATTTTGAACTGACCCCAACTACCACCACTAGAGAAAGCCCTTTCTGGCAGGAATTGGCTCCTGGTAGGAATGAAGCTTTAAACAGACTAATTCCACCACCCAGTGACACATCCTTCCTGCACCAAATAAGAGGTTTAGGGGGTCATTTCTCAGAGACCCCTCTGCTGACATACGGGGACATATATTGGGGTCTTAGGAAGGGTCCCTGTTTGTGATTTAGTACTTAGCAACTGCCTTTTATAAGATTCCATATATTCAAAAGATTTTTTTTTTTTTTTCAGTTTGTAAAAAGTGTATGGTCTTTGTTTAGCTAAGCTAGATTCCTTCCTGTCTGATTTTCTTGAAAATAATGGGATGTTATTCATTTCAGTTGGTTTCTTAGAGAGACGTGGAGTAGGGCTTAGTGTTCATTCAAGCTTCAGTCCCCTATATATTTCAGGTGCTCACTCTTTCCTTTTGGCTCAAGCAGCTCTTTGCTAGCGCAGCATCCAGGCCTACCTCTGCAGGCAGGCCATTTGTAATGGCCTGTGTAGGGCCAGGGATCTGTCTGCTGCAACTTCTGTTCCCCAGCAGTCCCTGGCAGTCCCTGGCCCTGACACACTGCTTGAAGCTTTGCTCTGCCCAGCCTTCAAGCCCTTCTCTCATCCCCACGTGTTTCGAGACTCTCACAAGCGGCTGCCACATAGCAGACATCCACAGACACGCTGTTCTCGTTCTAATGCACATCCCACCCGCTGTTTGGAGCTATAAGGCTACCTGCCATCTGGAGACCAAGACAACTGTCACATCTGATACTTCTCTTCAGATGGTGGAGGCACTGAGGGAGATCCGTCACTGGAGATGAACAGGGATATCTGTTGAAAGTTTCTGGGGGTATAGAAAACACAGATATGTGTGTCCTCCCTACCTCACCTGCCAACTGGGCTGGGTTCCAGAGGAGCTGAAGTTCACAGCACTGGAAGTGATACTTCCGTGGCACCTATGTGGTCTTGACAGCAAAGTTAGCTTCAAATTCAGGAAATATAGCACTGAAATAAAAAGAACTGTCAGGAGCTGTACAGAATCAGAGCAAACAAACCTACCAATTTTCAGGGAAGAGGACAGATTGCGAAAGAGTGTCTAAGTGAGCACAGGCCAGAGTGCGCTCAGGATGCCGGTGGCAGGGCAACGTTCTTCATAAGCCAGCCCTTGGGAGGGATGTGGAAGGCTACAGAGTCTCCCTGTGGGCCTGCGAGCAGGGGACATGCAGAGAGCTGGTGTCCTCTATTCCAGATCCAGCTCCTATAGTCTCCAAGTTGTAGGCCAGTGACTTTGTGGGTGTGGCCCTCAGAGGTGGCCTGGGCAGACGGAAGTGGAAGGGGAGGACTTCCTCCTGGCACATTATAGAGCAGCTGGAGAGAAGGTCAGGGAGCTGCGTTCTCTCCCTTTGCCCAGCAAGGGGGCATCCTGTTCTCTGTCTGGAGCTTGGTTGATTTACCGGTGGGTGGATGCAGGGATCCCGCCACGCAGTTAGAAAGAAGCCCAGGGGTCTTCTTACTTCCCAGCAGCTCTCGGCTTTTGTCCAGTCTACAGATTAATTTTTCAGACTTAGTATTAGTTCAGGTTAGATAAAGATAATGAAAGTTTCCTAATCCTCTTAAAGAAGATTTATCTGACTGAGTAGAAAGCTTTCAGAAGACAATAAGGCATGTATAAAACTGAAGCCTAATCTCGCCTTTAATTTTAAACGGCTGATGGGTATTGATTTTGCAATGAAAAAAACTGAAAAATTTCCGAGCTGCAACTTGTCTGTTTAGAAAAACAAAATGGTGTTTATAGACCTTCTGTCCATTTGGGGAATGTCGGTGTGTTGTTCCTTCTGCTGGTCAAATATCATTAGCCCAGGAGAGAGCAGTCCCCCAGGGTTCCACTTTGCTGTCCCTTCTGCAAGGGACAAGACGGGGACACGTCACCACTAAGCTCCATGCCTGCCCCTACTGTTGCGTAAGGTAGCTTTTGCCAGGTATCTGATGGACCTAATTTTCAAATCCTTTTCTTTGGGAGAAGAAGCTGCCTTCATTAAAATCGTGTCACTGATACCTGAGGTACATCTTAGCCACTGAGGGGATCATTTCAAGGTGCCATGTGAGCTTGTGTGATAATGTGATCTGGAGTAAATCCTAGGTATGAAGGAAACACAGGCCAAGCGGGGAGTGTGACTGTGGGGTCGGGTTAATCAGGGTAGGAAAATCAGTCTGGCCGCTGTCAGAGGATGAGCTGGTGTGAAGAGGAGCTGAAGTCACGGGTGCGGGTCATTCCCATCACCCACACAGGGTGACCAGGCAGACTGTGTTCCTGTCTCAGAGATACTGTCCAGAGGAAATTGAGAGCATTCGTTCCCCTCCCTCAAAGAGGAGGAAGAATTAAAAGAATATAACCCAAATCTTCGAGTTTGGGGGGATGGTGGTGGACTTGCTGGTAATTGGGAAGGTAAAATCCTATTCCACCCAGAACGAACAGCTCCACTCTTACTAGGTTCAGGGATAAAGAAAACACACACATTAAACAGTTATTATAGACCACTGGTTTTCAACCTGTGGGTCACAATCCCTTTTGGGGTTGAATGACCCTTTCCCCTTTCACAGGGTCGCCTAAGACCATAGGAAAACATATGTTTCTGATGGTCTTAGGAACCGAGACACCGCTCCTATGTGTGGGGGTCACTACAACATGAGGAGCTGTATTAAAGGGTCAAAGTTGTGGCATTAGGAAGGTTGAGAACCACTGTTATAGAACTAGGAAATGGATGGAACCTAGCATCAGAAAGGGTGTGCTTGAAATTCTGCAAGAATTTGTGAGCTTGAGAGTAGAGAAGTTTTCTGAAGTTAACTATTCCTAGAAAACTGCAGGAATTATAACTTATTTATAACTGTCCTCTGCTCTTAGCACACTGTCCACCGAGACAAATGTTCGTGAAGTGCACAGGAGCAGACAGATTCAGCAACTGAAGTGGTGTATGAATGCTGGGGTCATAGAGCCTCTTCAAGCAGAGAGCAATAGGCTCTGAGTCAGACACTGTCCAGATGACTTGGAGTGGACAGGCCAGGCCCTGGAGGGAAGAGGGTCTTCAGTGTGACAAGCTGAGAGATGTGTCATAACAGGGACAAGGCCAATTCCATGCATTTGTGTAGGACTTTACAGAGATGGTGACAATGTTTGTCTCATTTGACCCTCAGAATGAGCTGTGGGAGGCTACTGCATGCAGTGACTGTCATCTCCATTTGTAAATTAGATAACTGCAGCTCCTGAAGGTCAAGGAACTGACCAGAGTGTCCAGTAGCAGAGAGGGGTCTTGAACCAGGGCCATAGTCACCAGGCTAAGTGTCCTTCCAACGTATGCCAGTGCCTCTGCTGTCAATGATGCCCAACCTCATTTCTCTGCTCTAGATCAACGAGAACTTTCCAGGTTTCTTAGATTTGTTTTGTTTTGTTTTGTTTTGATTTCTCTCTCTCTCTCCTTTTTTCTTTTCTTTTTTTTTCTGCTACTGATATTTCCTTATAGCTGCAGAAATAAAGGACAAAACTCAAGAAAGAAAATTAGCAGAGGGGGCGGGACACGAAAGCTAATAAATGGTGTAGAGAGAGAAGAAGCGACGTAGATAATTAATTTTCTAGCAGCTCCTTCCTCCGGGGATACACATTTTAAATGTTACTGCTTTATCCTATGTAAGTACTGATAACTCTGGCCCCTTTGAGAATCCAGGATCTAATTTTAATTCTAATTATCATTAACTCTTCGACATTCTGAAACTACACAGAGATCTACATGTTGTTGTTTGTTAAGGGTAGATGGAGCATGAAGTTCTGGTCTCTCTTTGTTTCTTAGGGGTTGATGTTCTTTACCTGCTCTCTTGACTAGTTCAGAAATCTGTGTACTACAAAGTACGTCCTTTTACAGAATGTATTTCTTTTGATAGGCTCAATTTTATGCAGAGGGCTAGAAATGATCAATTTTGTTAAATTTTCACCTATGAGGCTCCACAGCAGACTGAGGCAATTTCCATGTAAACATAAGACTTTGGGTCTTTTTGCCTGGAGTCAGTTTGGGTGAAACTGGTTGGTATCCAAAGCTGAGTTTCACATGTGAAGACGTATGATTTCCCAGCCAGTGCAATCTTAGATTTTGCCAAGCAACAGCCAACGTCAGCACTGGACATGTTTAAGTGAAAACCTATCTCCGTTGTTCCCTGGGGCTACCCTACAGAATATGCATCGGAGTCACATTTACAAATGAAGAAACTGAGGCTTAGAAAGACCAGTGATGTACTGTAAGATAAGGAAGCTGCTATGTGCTTTAACTTCCTTTCACTAGACTTGTTGGTTTGGGTGAAGCTTTTGTCTCTAGGAGGAAAAAATGAGCAAAATATAAATAGTTAAGGCACTTTACAAGCATTATCTTTTTGGATTGTTCATTGCAAAAGCCCTGAAGACCAAACAGGAAGTCACTCGTTTCCAAGACAGGAGATGGAGACTTGTCTGAGTTGTAGCGTCAAGAAGTGTCACAGTGACAGCTGGGACCTGGTATTTTCCTCCATGTCCCGTACCTGTTTACTGTGCCTCATTGCTAATGCACAGTCAAGTAAACAGACAGGGGACCACCCCCTATATGAGAATAATATAGACTTCTGAAATGGCTAGAGGAGAGCGGATAGGAAGGAGATAATTCTGGGGTGGGGCAGCCTGCAGATGTGAGGAGGGCACCAGAGCGTATATAGCAGAGCCAGGGAGTCAGGACCACAGGCCACAATTTTGCCAGGGACTTACCTGTTTTCAACTCCCTTTGTAACCAATTTTTTCCCCCCTGCTATTTCCCTCTCTTCTCCCAAATATTACAGTCATTTAAATTAACATGTGATTGTGGGCTTAAAGAAAAGCAGGCAGTCAACCTGAAATAAATTTAATTTATTCTGCCTCTATTTTAAATGATAATCACTCTTGCTCTTCACACAGGCAGGGTGGAAGAGTGGAAAAAAAACAAAACTTGGTCATCAGAAAACTCATTTCTCAGCCTGAGTGCCACTTCTAGCACCTCAGGCCTATGTCTACAAGACGTTGGCTTCCTAGATTTCCTATCCCGTG
The DNA here is from genome assembly GCA_963574355.1 of Loris lydekkerianus. Classification (NCBI taxonomy): domain Eukaryota; kingdom Metazoa; phylum Chordata; class Mammalia; order Primates; family Lorisidae; genus Loris; species Loris lydekkerianus. Next base: position 14,911 of record CAUYPK010066197.1, on the reverse strand, counting down.
ATGAAGAACACAATTCAATATAATTGACCTATGTTATATGCATACATACAAATGTTAATCCTGTGTGTGTGTTTGGAAAGAAGGTTCCAGAAGGGGGTCTCTAAACTGCAAATCCTGTATGTGTGCAAATACAGCAGATAAGCAAAGAAAAGGCTAAGAACTTCTCTGGGCTTCATTTCCTGGATTTTGAAATGTGGGGAGATTGAATTGATGGAACAGAAGTCCTTTTAAGCTATTATATCGTAGGATTTTTAATATAATTCCTCTGTGTCTTTTCTACCTTCGCTCACTTGTGGGGAAATTAGAAAGTTTGTTCTTACTCTCTTGTTTATATCTTCTTCATAGGCTATTAGATTTGGGGCCTTCTTGCTAACTCTCATACTTAGTAGTCACTCCGAGCATTAGTTATCTTTTTGCTCGGAGAAAGTGGACAAGAAAAACCCCTTTCCTTTCTAGTTCCTTCCTGATATTAGGTAACCTCCACAACCCACATAAATTAATACCTAGGTCTCCATCTGTATCATCTATCCTCATTATTTAAGGCTTATCCTAACTAAGAAAGCTAAGAACAAGGGGAAGGGAATCAAGAATGAACCTATTGTTTTCAAACAACTCTCTGCCCCCAGTAAAGGGAGGTACATCAAGAGTCCTCCTTTACAGAAAGAGGGTCCCCACCCAGGCTGCTTGCACACCTGACCCAGTCATCTGCCCTTGGAGTTAGCACAAGGCCCACACTCGTGTTTCCGTGTGTCAGGCCAGCCCTGCACTCAGCCTGTGTTTCTCAGATGGTTGTGAATTTGACATTGCGTGTAGCCAGAATAGAAACGAAGATCACCTTCACCAAATCCCCTTGGTGTGCCACCTACCGTGACATTGTGTGTAGATGGTGACAATGCAGTTCCTTACATATTTTGTAAAAAAGACGATTTCTCCTTTTATCGGGTCTCTTCTGCTATTACTATGGGGAGAAAAATGGGGTTTTGTTCTGCTCTGCTTAGGAACAAAGACCAACACACTCTCATTCACACTCCAACACACTCATTCTCACTCACATACACACTCAGTCATGTGTACACTTTTACACTCTCACACACTATTTTCACAGATTTTATGGTTCTTCCGTCTGTGCCCTCTGGAATTCTATCCCACTGTCCATTAAATATGTGTATTCAGCCTCTGTCTGAGAGAGGAGAGAGGGAGGGCCACACTCAATTTCTCCTGTGACACTTAAAGTCTATTAAGAACGGGAAGAGTTGGTCTTTTCCAAGGTGAATGAGACCAAAGCAGGGTGACATTGGATAAACACAGGGGCAGGGCTGGGAACAGTTGGCCCTGCCTAACAAGTGGGCACCACTTCCCTTTGAGAGTCCCGGCTTGGATAGTGCATGGACTTGTTTTGACGCAAGGCAGAGAGACACATAGACACAATCCAGGAGGTGCTGCCAGGCTGGCACCTGCTTTGATGATTTATACGGTAGCCAGAGAGAGAAGTGTCAGGGCCTGGAGCTATCATCTGCCTTATTTGCAACAGAATTAAATAAACGGAACAGTCATAAAGCCTGTTCTCAAAATCATCACTGATGTGGAGATGGAGGGGGAAATGAAATGCCTGTTATGTTCTGCTCAATTTGCATGGTGATCTCAGCTTATTTCCTGAGAGGCCCGTCTGCCAATAGCGCTAGTAAATAGATCTTTTCTCACACATTCCTGTTGCTGTGAGGAGGGGCAGAATCACACCTAAGAAGAAGGACAAATTAGTAAATCTCCACAAACTCCCCCAATAGATTAGAGTTCATCGTGATCCTCCTACGGTCAAGATCCCACGTAAGATTTCAAGTTTGAGGTTAGTCGTCACTTAGCATCACAGAGAACTGTGAATTCAGAGTAAGGACATTTTTCTACACCTAACAAGGGTCCTTGTATTTGGAGAGTCTGACTCACATTCCCAGACATGATTCTCAGCTCCTATTGAATAAGTTTTACCCTTACACATAGGATCTTGACAGCAATAACTATTTATTGTACTTATTCCTATTTTGTTTTTTTGTAAAAGTGTCAAAAATCTTTTGACCATAATTTCACTAAAATTCCTCATAGGTATGTAAATTGAAAAGCAACAGAAGTGAAATACAATAATCACAAGGAAGATAGTCAAGAATTTGCTCTCTCTCTTTTTTTTTTATTTTAATTTGAGACAGAGTCTCACTTTCTTGTCCCTGGTAGAGTTCTATGGTGTCATAGCTCACAGCACCCTCAACCTCTTGGGCTCAGGTGATCTTCTTGCCTCAGCCTCCCGAAAAGCTGGGACACAGATTTCTGCCACAGTGCCTGGCTCTTTTTTAGAGACAGGGTCTCTCTCTTGATCAAGCTGGTCTTAAACTTGTGAGCTCAAGCAATACACCTGCCTCAACCTCCCAGAGTGCTAAGATTATAGGCCTGAACCCCCGTGCCCAGCCTAAGAATTTGGTTTCTTAATAATTATAAACTATAACTATCACCCACTGAATACAGTTGACCTTGGGTTTGAACTTTATAGGTCCACTTGTATGCAAATTCTCCTCTGCCTCTGCTACCCCGAGAGAGCAAGAGCAGTCCTTCCTTTTCCACTTCCTCATCCTCTTCCTCATCATCTTCCTCTTCCTCTTCTTCATCCTCCTCCTCTTCCTCAACCTCTTCCTTATCCTCCTCAACCTTTTCAGCATGACAAGGATGAGGATGAAGACCTCTGTGGTGATCTATTTCTACTTAGAAGGTAGTAACTATGTTTTCTCTTCCTTATAATTTTCTAAATAACATTTCTTTTCTGCAGCTTAATGGAAGAAGTCAGTATATAAGACATATAACATACAGAATAACATGATTGTGTTATTAGTAAGTTTCTCGGTCAATGGAAACCTATTAGAATAATTAAGTTTTAGAGAGTCTGAAATTATACTCAAATTTTCGACTATGTGGGGATTGAAGCCCTTGACCCCCACGACGTTCAAGGGCTAAATATATTTCAGATAGTGGTCATTTTATAGACATTACCTGATCCTATTTTCCAATTAATCCCAGAAGCTGAGCTTTTTTTGAATGAGGGAACTGAGGCTTAGAAAGGCTAAGTTCCAAGGGGATAATCAAGGGCTGTGATTTATACTCAGCTAAGTGTTCAGTGAAAATCTTCACTTGACTTCTATGCTGAACTTCCCTCTGATTCTATACCTTTTACATAAGCAGGTCAGGTTGAAACACTGGTTCCTTATGTATGTTTTTCTTATAGCTTGTGTCTCTTTAAAGCATTTTAGTATTCTGACTGTGTAGTCATGATCTGCCTTCCTTCCTTCTTTTCCTTTCCTTCTGTTTTATTTATCTTAGTAATTATGACTTTTTCCTTGGCATTAATATCAACTTTGTATCACCGACTCCAAAATCTAAATTTTCTTTTTATTTTATTAAATCATAGCTGTGTACATTGATATGATCATGGGGCATCATACACTAGCTTCATAGACCGTTTACATGGATGGAGCTGGAAAATCTAAATTTTCAATTGTTATTTCTCCTAAAATTCTATTCACTTATTTCTCCTTATTGTCTTCTGAGCTCTTCCACTTGGGTATCTCTTAATCATCTTAGCGTGTTCTGTACTGAACTTAACTTCTTTACTCCAAAACGTGTTCCTCCTCTTTTAATTCTCAGTTGCATTCGTGGAAACACCATCTTTATGGAAAACCTTTACTTTGGCTCTGTCAAAGCAGATGCCGTGTTCAATGAAGCTTTTCTCTCCCTTTCTGTTCCCACAATGCCCGTCATCAAAGTGCAGGAGCCTACTCTCTACTGACTTTTCACTGTCCCATCCTAATTGATACCTAACCCTCAGCCTCTTCCCTCTTGATAGCTCATTTTAACGGTGTTGTCTAAGTATTTCTGGTGCACACATCTGATCATGATTTTAATGACTCCATATTGATAACGAAGTCAAGTCAAAACTTCTCAGATTTCAAGTGCTAAACAATCCCAGACCAAATCTACTTTTCCAGTCTTTTTTGTTTGTTTGTTTCTTTCTTCACTTTTTACATCCAATATACAACCTAGTCAGATTTGTCCTGGTAGAATCCCGCCTGCCCACCATCCTGCATTCTTTTTCATTTCTTGCACTGTTCATCTGCCTTGAGTTTTCTTCTTCTCCACAGGTATCCAACCGAATCCTATGGAAAGTGGCACAGTCCAATAGACCTTTCTGTGATGATGGTAATGTTTCATGTTTGTATTCTCCAAAAGGGTACAAACAAGCTGCTAGGCACAAGTGCCTATTTAGAGCCTAAGATAAGAGTGGTACATGTGAAGAACTGAATTTTAGTCTTAATTAATTTTAATGAATTTAATTTAAAAGAGCACATGTGGCTAGTAGCTGTCATATTGCACAATACAGTTTTAGGGTTGCTAAGTACCCAAAGCTAAAGGCTTTCTCTGAAATTCCAATCTCCATTTTACCTTTACTTCCTTATAATGCCTGTAACTTTTTCTAGTTACTAGTAAATCTAACTCTCTTCCTCTTGTAGATTGTAATTTCCTTAGAAGCAAGAGTCACAGGTGGTTCCATAATTATTCACAGAGTCACAGCTTAGCAATGGTATCTGAATTGACATGATCACAGAAATAACTCTTTAATAAATTTGTATAAAATATTACTGATTCTTAAAAGTAATAGTGAAATATCCAAATATGTTTTTATGGAAGATGGAGCAAAAATACAATTGTTATTATGAAAACATAAGCATCTCAAAGGGTGGCTTTGCTGGCAGACATCTGGGAGGTTATTGGCAGCCATACTGGAAAAATCCACACCTACCTTGGATATATCCCCTTGGCTTTCCTGTGCTCAGGACAGATCACAGCACGCTGTGTACATCAAAAGCATACCTGTCAAATAAAGAAGTTCTCAGTGAAAGCTTAAAAAAAATTCTTAATTTAGAGCTTCTGGGGAAAATTTCTGACACAGCCATTTTCCTTTAGTGGTGTTAGAAATCACCCCCAAACAAGGTGCCCCTGATGGTTGCCCTGGCAGGCAGACCTGGGAGTGCATGAACCCAGCCTGCTGCAATCAATTGAACGGGATGGATTATGTGCTCCGATTGGCTAGTAAGCAGACATTAGTGACCAGTTAGCAACTGTGTTCAGGTCAATTAATTTATATTTGTATTTTGCAAACTAAAAGTTGCTCTGTTAGATTATTGATTCTTTGTCCCTGTATTCAATTTGTTTTTAATTGCACCATTGCTGGGCCAAGCCCTCCCTCCTGTCAAGCTGGCAATAAATCTGCCACTATCTCAACAATCAACAATAAATGTGTCTCTTCATGTCATTATTAATATGTCCCTCGGATTGGTTCATTACCATGGTTAACAATTTATAAGAGCTGGATGGCACATTGCCAGGAGGATTCCTTTTCCCAAGGGCTCTTTTGTGATAGGATTGATGTTTTCAGGTTCGCGTGTATCTGAGGAAAGGGTTCTGGGACTTAATTTAATATAGCTGGAATATAAGCTACCTAATCCTTTTTTTTATCATAAACAGCTTTAGAAGAAGGCATTGCTGAACTCGAGATTTTTGCCTTCTCCAATTCTTTCTCTTCCTTCTCATTTCTTTTTCTCTTTTTAATTTCTTCTAAATTTCTGTTAAGATATATTATTTCCATCTCAAAGCAGCATAGTGGGCTATGCAGGTGACCCGAATTCCCCAAGTGAGTGAGCCAGCCATCCGCCAAGGAGTTGGAGTTTTATTACCAGATTTTTGGTAGTTGAAAGCCGAGGGGAGCTCCCTGTGTGGGACTTGTGAATGTTGATTAACAGAAGGGCAGAAATACTGCCCTCAGAATGTCACCCAAATGCAGGTCAGTACCAAAAATGAAAGCTCTATCTCATAACAGAGATAAGCATTAATTACAGTATCGTTATTGGTACTCTTAGCTGTTAGAATTTTTCAAAGGGAAAGCACAGATTTTAGAATTTCTAGGTTGGCAGAAGAGATTCCTCTGTGTCCCCAAAATGCCAAACAATAAATTTAAATGGAACTTTTTTGGAATGTTTTCTGAAAATGCTGCAGTAGCCTGGAAACTAAAGGCAGGAGGAAACATTTACCAGTTGCCATTTCTCAGGCACCAGTTTCTCAGGGTGAAAACGTTTGGTCTTCTTCACAGAGTTCATAGTCAATTTCTAGATTCAGGATATAGATTTTACACATAATTTACTATTCGCGATAGTTACCCTTTTGGCACATGGCTGTCTACGGTGGGTGAAGCTGAGCTTGTTGAGTGGGAGAGGCGTGGGAGAGTTACACGTGGGACGGTCCTCTTCGTAAGAATAGTACAGGTAAGGGGAGGGCTGGGACTCAGGCATAGAAGGTTTAGAAAAGAAAAAGGAGGCAAAGGAAAGGGATGGAAGAAGAATTTGAAAACATGGGTTAAAGGCCCGCAGAGCTATAATGGAAATGTAATTGAAAGGGAAGATGCAATGAAAATTCTGGGGTGGGGGGGGGAGGGCAGAGAAAGGGAAAGGAGGGACAGAGGGTGTGGCGGTGACTTGGTGAGGCCGCCTCCCAGGGTGGAGGCAGGGAAACCACACTGCAGGCTCAGCTGCCCCGGGCTCTGCATGTGGCCTTCCCCAGTGCACCTGACAATTCCTGTGGCTCTCTGGGCAAATAGCCCACAGCCTACTTGAGGGCCTCTGTGCTCTCCCTCTGCTTAGCTTGAGCTGCTCCAGCAAGAAGCAGGAGGGAACTGTTTGAAACAGTCCTGCGTGGGACACAGCAGGCTTGGGACAGGTTTCTTCCTCCTGTCCCCTCCACCCCGTCCTCTTCTTTCCATCCCCACACCCTTACTGAGAACTGATCACGTCTCTGGTCACTGACAGTTAGGCTCATGTTTTCCAAGTGTGGTAATTCCAAGGTTAACTCAACAGAAAAGGCAATGCTAAGGATAACCTCAGTGTTAATTCAAACATATAGAGAAAAGAAACACACGGAGGTGCTTCTAGAAGAGAGGTACATAACACTTAACTCCTGGGCACTCTGGGACCTTAAATGAGTTACTTAACCTTGTTACGTTTCAGGGCCCTCATGTGCAAATTCTTAGAAATAAAACTGCCCCACCCACTTCTTTTATTTTTTTATGTTTACATAGACGTGTGTTTATTAGGTTTCCATTTTTTTGCCTTCACAGAATTAAAAAGGCTTAACATTTAATAACAATCACAATGTTTACGATAAGGACTGGAAACAAAAAAACCTTGTAAAGAACTAACGAACATAAATACATTCAGAAAAGGAATCAGACAATTGTTACATCGAAATATTAAGCAATAATAATGATGATGCAAAGAAAGTAACATTCACATTGTCAAATGAGAGTATGTCTATTATAGAATGCTTTGACTCTGAGATTCAGTATGGAGTCATCCGTTAACTACTTCTTATTTTTTTTTAAGTCTCAAAAAATAGAGAACTAACATTTATAACTAAAAGTAAAAGATAATTTCGAAAAACAGATCATGCCAAATCTTATAGACAATAGAAAAAGAAGAAATGCTTCAAAATCATTCTACCTGATCTGGGTACACCTGATATTAAAATTGGAGAAAATAGATTATTATAAAGGGGGAAATTACAAACATATGTCACTTACACAAGAGGATGCAATATCCTTAAGGTGGTTGTACATTAATGCACAGCACTCTGTACTTTGCTAAAATGACTTGTTTTAGGCTGCAATGTTAATTCCTGAAAATGCCTCTAAATTGTGTGACAAGTGTTATGCTATGGTGGTTCAGTAATGCTTTGAGCTGCTAACCCTGTACTCATCTGAATATGGTTTTATGACATAAAAGTAAACCTGTTGATCCCATATGTTTTATAAGTTTATTGTGGAAGATTTGTCCCACCTTCTGAACATTTAAGGGTGTGTTTGTGTGTGACATCTGTCTTAAAAAATTTTTTATCATTCCTCTTGTTATTTTAAAATATTCTTCTCATAACTATATCTGATACTGTTATCATAATTTTATAGTCTCATGTCTAAGAGATACTTGTGGACATGGTTGTATTTTTTGTTTAATTGAAAAAAAGTACATAATTGAGAGGAAATTAAGAGATGAAGAGGACAACATTCAGACAAAACACAAATGGTCATCTCTGTCATCATCAGAGCTTTTGTCAAAGGTTTTGTTTTTCTTAAGCTTCCATCTCAGCATCGGTCTGACTTAGGTTAAAACACATAAAACTGAGTCCTGCATAAGACTGAGTCTTCCTGGGGTCACTACTCATTACTAAATGGAATCTCTTCATTTGTTATGAATTCCTTTTATCTTCTATCACATCCAAAAAATAAAATAGTCTATTCTGCAGGTTTAAAATAAAAAAAAAAAAAAAAAATCTGTGACCATGGCGCATACATCCCTAAGTACTCACTTTAAACATCCCACTGATATGAGTGGTAAGTTGCAAGCCTTGAGTCCTGGCCACAGCTAAAGTACCAACAACTAATAACAGAATCAGAGAAGGAAAAATAGCTACTTGAGAAATAAAGCTTCCCTGTCCTTGGTTCTGCAACAGCAGGGTGGAAAGTGAGGGGACAAGAAAATCAAAGTTCCTTTAAAAAAAAAATTATCACACATAGAGGCAAAATGTCCCCACAGCAGGAAAGAAAGTGGAAAACACACCAAATCAATCACCTTAAAAATAAGGCTTAAAATCTTGTACTGCATAAGATGTGGATGGGGAGGGAAGAATGAACCCAGCAGCTTGAAATGTTTTATTAAACTGCATGCTGACTGCCATGGCACATATAGGAAAATGCAATTAAGGTCAGGCCATTAAAAAGACGCCCAAGGATAGCTCTGAGAGAGACCAGGGGCAGTCAGCAGGTGCCCAGGAAACTTCCAAAGGAAACTCACTTTGAAAAAGTGCCAGACGGGCTGCAAGCAGCTCAAACAGGACAGGCTTGGTGTGAGATGTCCTTGCAGCCACCAGAAGAGGTGCAGATGGCAGCTGTGTGTGGGGAGCAGAGGCACAGGTGAGAATGGCAGGGCTCCCACAGGGAGGACCAGGCTCCATCTAGCATCCTAAATCTTGGGTCTAAGACATTGTCAAGGAACACACATGTTCAGAGGTAATAGCACGTTCAAGTACAAAGCTGCTCAGGCATCACCATACGCTCACAATTTTCTCAGTAGGGTGAGCCTGGGTGTCTCTAAGATAGAGGCCTTTCCCTGCCTCTCTAGCTAGTTCTGCCTGCTAACGTGAGTGGGTAGGTATGGGCCCTGGGGTACGCACAGGCCACCTACCCAGTGGGAAGGACCAGACTGCACTGAGGAGTTTTACTTCTCATGGGAAGATCTGGAAGTCAATGGTGCTCGTATCAGGCAGAAGTTGTTCATTCAGGGCCTCTACTGAGAGGTGTAATGTTCCTGGCTGGTCGTGGTGGGCCCAGGATGATGGTGACCTCCATCCTTGCCCTGCCCTTCAGTGCACCCCACAGTGCCCCATTTCTGCCTGCTCAGTTCCAGGTTCTCCTCTTGTGTAATTAATATAGGTGTCATTTGAGATCAGACCCTTGGAAGGCTCTGTCTCCCCAGGCCGTAACCACTGTGTTACACTGACACTGAAATCCTTCACCAAATGTATGAATGAGAATGGGGGCAAAGTCTTTACCCTAGAAGACTACGGCCTAGGACTCACAAAGAACAGATGCTCCAATGCACTTATTGAATGTCTCTGACATGCGATGAGTAATCAATAGGTGCTAAATGATTAAAAGAATAAAAATATTTGCTTGCAGACAGTTAAAACAAATTGATTTAGGCATATACGTGCATGGGAAAATAAACCACAACTCACATACAAGATAAACATAACAGGAATGTGTATTTGATGTTAATGACTGACCTTCCTCCCTAGGCCGTAAGTGAACTTTTGTGCTGATTCTGGGGCTCCTAATTCTCCCATCCTACCAAGCCACCCACTGAAGTTCACACTCCCAGCCCCACTGTGCATCTCCTTTTTCTAGAGAAGATGTGCTAATTGTTGTGCATTTACAGCATCTTCCATGCTCAGCCCCCCGGATATTCACCTTGACTTATTTTTCCTATTCCCTTTGGTTACTGCAGAAGTCTGTGGAACTGGACAACTGGGCCACTGTGAACCTCAGAGACAAAGTAGCTATTGTGGCTGCAGCAAGAGTGGTTTTATAGACTGTGCCGACTTTAGGAAGGCAAAAAACAATTTCTGGGCATAATACAATTTGGAACATGCTCCCATTTGCCTCAGAAACTATTGCCTTGCAGTGATTTTCTGTCTCCGGTGAGTAAATGTTCCCTAAGCTGCAGCTACCATGGATGAAAGCCAGCCCCGTGCTCCCCCAGCCAGAGCTTAGCTTTTTAATCTTGACTTCTTATCTATATGAGGGTTGAGTTTACATCTCTTTTCCCAGCTTTCCCTTTCTAAAGTTATCTGTTTTTCCCTCTCTCCTCCTATCAGTCCTTAATCCTTCTCTCCCTCGGTAGGTAATGCTCAACTTTTGCAGTAGGAAGGTCTCTTTGGAAGGCCTGAGGGCCAGGCCAACTTTGCCAGAGTATTTGCATACATTTCCATTTAGCTGGCCTGCAAACATGATGATTATGCAGAGTTCTGCTCTGTGCAGCAGTGAAAGGATTCTGTTTAGATTTAGCAGCTATAGGTTTCACAGACCACAGCCAGGTAAGAGGGGCTGTAATTATTGCTATGGCAGGGAAGATGTGCAAGTGTGATTTATGGTAAGGAATGATGGACTCAGGTGTCAGGGGGACAGCTCCAAGCATGCAAGTCGTCCCGCTAGGTCCTGCCTGCCTCCTGCTCACATCTCCCAGAGGGTCACCTTGCGCACAGTCAGGTGAAAAGTTGGGGTGCTGCTTCTCACATTTCGATAGCATACTTTCTGGCAAGCTGCCGGACCTTTCTCTCTGGAAAGCCTGTTTTCTAGAGGCCTCAGCTTCTCTGGTTTAGTCAATTCAGCACATCTCTTTGCTGAAATGGGTTTCCAGACCACCAGCCTGCTCTTTTTCTCACAAGCTGAAAGCCTTACGGGACCCATTGTGTTTCTTCCAACAAATGCAGGGTCCATGATAACGACATGTTCTAAACATCATTTAAGGGCAAGGATTTAGAGCTCTCCTCATAGAAAATAATCACATGGTTTTAATAAAGGGTGGTGAGTCGAAAGATCCAGAAAACTCCAGTATTCGTATCTTGTGCAAACTTAGATTAGCACATGGGCAACTTTCTAAGATTTTCTTGCAGTATCAGAGACTAGGGGTAAACGGTCTCTGAAATTTCTTCCTGCTGTAATGTTCTAGATTTTTATTCCTGAGAGTATACATTTTATAAAGCATGGTGAAATTTTCTTTTCTATGGATGGTCTTATATCCTGGTCTATCTGTTTATTTATTTGCTCATTCATGAAATAAGTATTAATAACTACTGTGTAAAGGCATATTCAATGAGAATTTGTTGAGGACCAGCTCACAATGAAGCAGTTTGCTATATTCTGAGGATACAACAATGTCATCTGTCATCTGTCTTTTGTAATTATTTCCACACCCACTTATGCTATATTCTAAGCACTTCACGTGGAGGATGGATTGGTTGTGTCAGCCTGAGCACCTGACCTGTGCAGGTGTGGATGACAGCTATCAATAATGTTTGCTGAATGGAACATTCCATCAAATCCTATTCATATTATCATATTCTTACATTTGCCCTTATTTTTATATTTTTAATGGAGAGCAGAGGCATTGAGAAAGGAGAGGGTAGTCACATTTGTGGGATTTTTTTCTTTCTTTCATTTTTATACTTTGGAGAATGCCACAGCAGGTGAACAGGTGCACTCTGGTCTAGTTTCTGCCCTGCATATTCTGAGATCCTCTGGGTAGGTCTATGTCTCCTGGATACCAAATCACTACTTCTTAAGAACTTGTTAAAATGACATATTTATTTATTGAGCATCCATCATATTCATGATGCCTTACAAACTGTAAGTGGAGAAGGCTGAAAACAGTCCAAGGAAGTTTCTATTCTTGAGAAGAGACAGTACAGTGCTCATAAAGCAATTAGAGAAAATTGTTTGAACTGGGGAACAGGGAACATTTATCAGTGTGGCCTGTCCACGTCTGTTTCATCTCCAAGTAGCCTGAAGTGATGTCATCTTTTGAATGTCTTAGGGATATTTCAAAGTCAACATGTCCAGAATTGAACTCAAAACATGACCTACTTCCAGTGTCCCTCCCTTAGTCTGAGTCCATATGAGCTGGAAACATGACAATCATCCCATACTTGGGCTTCGGTGCTTTCAGCCAGTGGGACTATCTCAAACTACTTGGGCTGCATGTGAGTCCAAGATGAAAGTGCCACTGTAGTTGGCTTCTGGCGAGAGCTCTTTCCTTGGCTAGTGGACAGTGGTATCTTGCTGAGTCTCTACACACCAATTCTCTATGCTACACACACAGAGAGATCTTTGGTATCTCTATCTCTTCTAATAAAGGCACAGTCCTATCAGATCCTGCCAGGTTAGGGTTCCACTCTATGACCTTATTTAACCTTTATTACCTCCCCAAAGTCCTTATCTCAAAATACTTTTCCCACTGGGGGTTAGGGCTTCAACTTAGGAATTTGGGGAGGATACTGTTCAGTCCCTAACAAGTAGTAATTAAGGTAGCTCTTCCTTGTTACAGCTCAGGATCTTAGTGGCTTAACACAATGAAACTCTATACCTTGTTCCTGTATCTCCTTGTCAGGGAGGTGGGAGGTGAAGGGGCTGTGTTCTGGGCAGCCATTCAGGAATTCATTCCCTGGAGGCACTACCATCTTCAGAACCTGTGATAGCACCAACTCCAGTCACAGACATCCATCAGGCAGACTAGAGAGGAGGGTAAGGACTGAACACAAAAAGGTGTGTATCCTCAAGACTAGGGGGTTATTTTTGGTGAATAGCTAGACTGTCTGTGTCATACCAAATTCCGTTCACCATTTGTAAAAAGTACTTCTTCAATCTGTCCACATCTCCCCAGGCCTACTACCCAACAAGTTAGTTAAGGATACCATTGTTATCCATCTGAATTACTACAAAAGTGTACTACACTAGCTATCCACATCCACTCTTTTTCATTGCTTTTATTTTAGCAAAATATACGTGACATAAAATTTCCTCTTTTAACCATTTTGAAGTATACAATTTTGTGATGTTAAGAACAGTCACAATATTGTGTAAATGTCACTGTTCATCTCCAGAACTTTCCCATCTCCCCAAACTCCGTCCTTATTGGACAATAACTACCCATTCCTTCTTCCTGCCCCCTGCCCCTGGGTATCATTCCACATCTCCTGATGACCAGGTCCAATTGCCCTGTGGACAGAACAGGCTCATCAAAAAGTCTAATGTTTTAATCACAATGAACATACATGCACACACACAGGGTTTAGAGCCTTAAATTCCTTCTTGTTGCTTCTGGTGAAATTATGAAAACCCCTAGACAGCCTGCAGTCCCTAGAGCTGCCTGTCCAGCCTGATCTAGAAGCTTTGTCCCCTCCAGGTTCTATGCTGAATCAAAGTGCTCTTCTGGCAGAGCTTCCTGCATTTCAAGTCTCTTCCTACCCCAAGTCTGCACGTTTGCTGTTTTTTTCCTTAAATGTTCTCCCCCAACCCCATTCACCTCTTACTGGCTTCCAGATCTCATCTCATCTGTCACTGCCTCAGCCACAACCTCCCTCAGCCTCCCAAGTAGGCCACCCCTGTTCATTGCAGAACCTGCAGTGCTGCCCGTGTCTTCAGAGTGCTTTGCTGCATCGTTCCATATATTTTCCTAATTTACTAATAAATAGATCTCTCCCCACCAGACCTCAAGTAGAGACTGTTCTGGTTTTGCTCGCTATTTTATTTCTAGTACCAGACGTAGTGCCTAGTGTATAATAAGCACTTGATGAATAAATTATGAATGAACAGATGAATGCTGTCAGCATCAGCAAAGGATGAAATCAGAGTTGCACGAAAATGGCTCCGAAGAAAGGAGGATGGAAAACACTGCTAAAACTGACCTCAGACAAAAGGGAAGATATTTCCCCAGTGACCCAAACAGTATGATTAGTTTACTATTTTGTTATCATTCTTCTGATATTAAATGTAGTTAACATGTCACTTAAAAAAGCATCTTAGTGGTAATGATGTAATGGTCAGAACATTATTGAAAGAAACGAGTGAGTTTTTTTTTTTTTTTCTAGAATATGAAAGTGTATTTGATTTTAGAGAAAGGGAAGAGAGTGGGGAGAAGAGATAGGAAAGGGAGAAAGGAGCAGAGAGTGAGAGGGGAAGATGGGGGGAGAGAAAAGAGTGAGAGAAAGGTGTGGCATTCCAAGGAAAGAAAGGAAGAATCCCAACCAAGAAAGAATTTGTTAATTTGGAGGACGCCCTTCTTTGAAGGGAAGGAAGAAGAAAAACCAACCTAGTTGAATGGTAGCTGGGTAAGCAGTTTGCTAGGAGAGCATATTTCATATTAAGGTTTTCTGAATAGAGTATGTCTAGCATTTCTTCTCCATCCTTACCAAGGAACAAACCTGAGTGTGAGCCCCAGAGTGACAGTGCACCAGAACTCACGGATAGAAACAAGCCAAGCCTGGAACCTGCTGGTTTCTCAGGTCTCACGCTCAGTCCTCCAGGAATGGATGGATGGGCGGTAGTAACCAAGCTGATTTAAAATCTTCAGAAATGTTCCATGGTGTACATATACCGCAATTTATTATCCTTTATAATCCTTTAATCTTTATATCTTCATTAGCTTTTGTGTTTCCCTTTGTCTGCAATAATGCTTAGGTTTCCCCTATCCTAAGGAAATAATAAATAAGCATCTTC